>WURS02312879.1:0-18320 GCA_011762765.2 Rhinocypha anisoptera
GTCGTAGAAATACTCGGGTCGTAGAAATACTCGGGTCGTAGAAATACTCGGGTCGTAGAAATACTCGGGTCGTAGAAATGATCAACACCTGATTATGCCACGCTGTGGTGAATGGAAAAGTAACCTTGTTTACATTCATCAATTTATAGTTTCTAAGAGAAAAATATTCTGGTAGATAGAAATTTGGTCAACGGAGGACACTTAAATTTTATTGTGGTAGTAGCATCGTTGTTTATCGTGTGCTTCTACGAATATGGATTTTTTACGCACTAAATCAAAGAAAAACTCAATTGGGCGAACTCAATACCCATTCTCGAGGTAGGAATGAAACCCCCGACCTTTGTTTTAGCTGTAGAGCGTGCTAACCCTGCTGTTGTTGCAATTCCATGTATTAGCAGAAGTGACCATACTGTTTCGGGTAAGTTACCTCTTGAAGGGAGTGAGATAAATGAGGATTCATGCAAATCATCGAATCCACTTCCACACTTTCGAATTCCGCAGGCAGACCAGGGTCCCGGGTGCCCTGGATAACGTCCGAGATCCTCGGTCCAGGCATCGGCGACGTCCTCGTCGAGATCGCGGAGCTGCTGGGATGGCTGATGGGTCAAGTGGGGCTCGGGAGCGAGCGGGGTCCCCGGAGGGGAGAGTCGAGCCAGCGGCACCGGGGAGAGACCGCCGAGCGGCGGAGGACTGCGACTCCGAGACCCAGGGCGACTCACGAGTTGGCCGCGGACCAGCTGGGCTTGCTGTTCACGCCCGGGCTGGACAAGGTGATCGTCGAGACGGCGGCCATCTGCTGCTGTTGCTGCCGGAGCATGATGGCCGAGAGGGCGGGGCGGAACGTGAAGCAGTGGAAGCGAGAGATGGAGGACGCGAAGCGGAAGAGGGAATGCCATGGTGGTGACGATGTGGCCGGGAGGGAGTCGGCGAACGTGGGGCGGACGAGCGGCGAAGGCTTGGGGAAGGAGCAGGAGGGAGCGGGGAGACTCCAGACAGGGGAGGATGTCCTCGGTGGTGGTGGACCAGAGGTGAGGAAGATGGATGAAGCTGAGAGGAGGAAGTGCAAGAGGGGAGAAGAAGTGGGGGCGACCGAGGAAAGTGGGAGAACTGGGAGAAACACGGTGAGGACATGTGGGGGGATTAGGATTAATAATTAAAACCTTAGAATGCCGTTTAGGTTGACCCTAAGTATGACCTCAAGGTCCTCTGTCGTTGGCATTTAACGGACTCGGGTATCATCTTTTGACGTTGGGTGCTTCTTGCAGAAAAACTGCTTTCCCACGAGTGAAATTTCACTTCTGACTTTGTCGGAATAGTGTTACTCAATCCGTATGGAAGTAGTTCTCGATTTAAAACATACCGTAATCGCTTCCGTAACCCCAGACGGAAGATTAGCCAAGCAGTTATTCGAGTTAGCTTGTTACATACCAATAGTTTGCTTCTATCTTCTGAAAGTTGAAAATTCTTACGCTTTGATCACGGGTCTTGCCTAAATTAAAATGTTTATGTCTTACTTGTGTTTTAAGTTAATAAAAATTTCTTGGGAGAGATTTCAGGCAAAACCTTCGCCTAATCGTCTCTTGCAAACGCAAATTATCGAATGAATAAACACAAATAGGAAAACGGTATGACTATTCCTATGCTCATAATCTACGAATGTTTTCATTGTAACTTAATAGTCACTGCTTATGATATTTAAACTAAACCGCGCGGTTATAACTAATAGAATAACACATGATTAGCTAATATTTATGCTTTTAATTGTATGCACTACGAGGAAAAAGTTGCAGCATTTCCTAGAATTATTAAGTGTAACGTAATGGAACCGAATACCGTAGGTTATTATGTTATTCTTGGTGCATATGATGAGTCACAAAGAATTATTTCCTAAATTTTTTGCTTTACTAGTATGCTCCAGTAAAATTTGAATCTCAAAAAATTAATCAAGAGAGATAAGCTGTTTACATGCCACTTTATTGGCTGAATTTAATTTTTCTTACATTTTTTCTGTATTAAAATAGTAACTATCTAATTAAATTGCGTAAATAAATCAGGTATGCAACAATTTCTCGGTTGGATATAATTTGCACATAATAACCTATTGAATGATTACTCAGCTATGTATTTTACAACAATAGATTGGTCGTAATTATGGCCGACATTTCCGAAGGGATTATTTGTTATCATTATCATACTACGAGTTATTCTAAAAATATTAATCTTCAGGCCACCATTTCAACTATTTCAAATACCTTATCTATCATTTTGTATTTCCATTTTGATCGCATTATAAGTCTCTGCACATCATTAATAACTTTTAGTTTGTCTTAGAGAACTGATTTGCCTTAAAGGTGCTCAGATTTATTTGTGCTCACTTATTACCGAAATACAAGTTTTTCAATATACCTAATTACATTTAATAATCTCTATATCTATTTTCTAGCTTGCAGTAATCTTTGTTTTCCTAACGATCAATAATTATAATCGACTTAACAAGAAGAATCTCCTAACCTTCGCACTAGAATATCCTAAACCTCAATTTGAAAAGGTCGATAAAACACCACACTGCTAAATAAAGCTTTTTTTGAAAATTTGGTATAGCTAGGTGCATGCAATGTAATAGAAAATTGCCTGATGGTAACGAATTTGTATAAAATTTGGTATTCACCTTTGAAACTAACCATTCCATTTCAAAGGACTTGGACCAAATGTTCGAGACATAGCTCTTCTAATATGTTCATATGAGTGCTAATAAAATCCACACAATTTTTAATTATGGACTTCATGTTCATCTTATTTAATTATACTTATAAATATGGAGTGTTACACTTTAACCGATATTCTTAGTTCAATATGTCTCAATTAGACCAACCACTCATTTTCTATCACCCTGTCGCAATCATAAATAATCCAAACTGCTTAGTATCAGGCGTAAGAGGGAGGAATACAAACATTTTAACGATAAGGAGATGGCATGAAATTGGTACGAAGGTTTTCGCGAAACTGAGGCGAAACTTTTCTCACCACAAGCCAACAAACACGGACGCAGAACCTGATAATGCCGAGAGCACAAGGAGATGGCATTTTTCCACTTTTAAAAATACACTTTATTTTGACCATCAATCCAAATAAAGTTTTTTTTTAAAAGTGGAGAAGTAAAATCTTATTGCCATTAAAATTAATGATCGAAATAAGGAACCAGTAGGACTCGATACATTTTATTCGCATTTCTCGAAGATTAGACATACTTTCATAGGCACCTATCTTGTTTGAATTTTTCTCCCTTTTCTGTCCTTAACTCTTTCGTAGATTTCTTTATTTCCATTCCAGGAACTTCAGTCTTGTTAGGCTTCTTTCCCTTCCGCTTTGGCCAAATCAGTGGAACAACGATTTTGAAATTGATTATTACCATAGGTCATTAATATTTGAATATTAGTTTGTAGCAACTTTTCAAGTCGACCATCTTCCATTTTTTTCATATTTTTTTACGTTAACGTTCTCCATCATCTACTTTAATTAAAATTACTATTTAATCCTATTATTACCAAAGTACAATCCAATAGGGGTCCTTTGCCAACATAATTTGAATAATGATATGAAAATATAATTTTACCAAAATCACTCCCCCAAGTATCCCTGAAATAAATAAAAATTCCCATTTCTTTCATGATTTACAATTTGAACTCAACTACTATTTCAAAGGTCAGAAGGTCTGCAGTCGAAGGAAGTCGAATGAGACAGAGAGAGAATTCCCTGGATGCCCAAAGAGAAGGGTCGGAAAAGTTACTTCCATGTGCTACACTCAAAGAAGACGGTGCTGGTGCTACGCGGCTGGCTGAAAACAAAGGTCCTAAATGCCCGAGCGGAACTCTCAGCGAAACGAAAAGAGAGAAATGCATAAGCCCTGATAAAGACGCGCACGAATTTAATTTAGAAATATTCCAAGCACAAGTGGATTGGACCAGACGAAATGTGATCACCGTGGAAAAAATGTCGCAGACGGAAGAATCGGCAAACGTCCTGCCACTACCGATGGCCAAACACGAACCTGGGGCTACTGTAACCGAAGGAGATTTTGAATTAAAAAACTCCCAGTTGACCAAAGATAAGACTGCTACGAATGAAATCTTCCCTCGAAAGTCGTCAAAATTATCGAATCGAAACTGCACACCTCCGAGAGATCTGCCACTTTGCGACCCCATTCAGGAAAGTCGATCTTTTGGAGGGAACAGGAATTGGACACGGAATGAGAGGGGTGGCCGTTCAGTAGGAAGAAAGCATTCTTTGGGCGGGAGTGATAGGCACGGGAATGATTATCCCATCAACAGGAAGACTCAAGGTAGATGTCCGCCGGTGAGAAGCAAAATCTCGGAGTTCCACCGATCATCTGGTGAATCCTTGTTTGAAAGGGCGTCAATTACAGGGGACAAGTCTACTGAAACGAACCGAGAAGACTATACGAGGGAACAATGTGCGCCGTCGTCTCACGATGACAAAGAGTTGTTTGGTGTCAATTTACTACACGATGAGCCGCTTACCTACAGCTCGTTCATGGAGATAAAAGAATCCACGCACAATGAAAGGAACGATGCTGAAAGTCGCAGTCGAGTGCCTAACGGAAGACCACCCTTGATGCCAGTGCGAGAAAGAAGGAAGAGGTCCGATGCATTCGGAGTGGAAGGGCCATGCGGGAATTCCTCAGATAACATTTTTCTCGGGAGTAAACCCGTTCACGGAGGTTCCTCAATGCACAGGGTATCTCTCCGGGAAGAAGACATCTGTACGACGAATTCATTCGACGACAGTCCAAACAACGGCCAGGGTTTAGTTTTGCCACCGCCTCTTGCCGAATCGACTCCGAAAGGTGCATGTATTACAGACTCCTGGAATTCTGGACCCGGCAGTACCTTCATCGAGGGGAGAATTTCAATGATTTGTGAAACGAATGAAGAAGGGGGAGGCGAGCACGGGAGCGGGAATCTTCCAAGAGCAGTGAATGGAGAAGAGAATAAAAGATATGAAGAATGCAAATCGATAGAAAAGGATGGCTTCGGAGGACTCGACAAGAACGAAAACAATAAATTACTCGACGAGCAAAAGGAACGTTGCAGGGAGGAGAAAATAATATTGACGTCAGAAAGTTCGCCTCGATCACCTTCTGCCATACCAATCGCGACGATATCAGAGAGATATTCAGTCTCAGGCTGTGCCTCGGTGGGGGCTGAACACGCGAATGTGGAAGGAACTAAACCATCGATCGAAGATCAAAATAAATTGGCCACAGAGGAGTGCGGATCGGTATCGGGAGGTTGGCCACCGCCGCCTTCCGTAGGACCCATATCGACTGTATGTGGGGGATACTCGATGGAAAGCACTGCCTTGATAATGGCGCCAACCCCGAAAAAAGATGAAACCTACGCGATGCCCTCAGCCCAAAGGAATAGAATCACGTTTGAAGAACCGTGTGACTCCGGGAAGAGATCAGACCACAAGACAAGGGAAAGGAAAGAATCACCAGAGAGACGAGGTGACGCCGTCGCGAGGGACAGGGAAGTTTTGAGGATTCATCGGAGCACTGAGGACGGGAGGGGCGGTGGAAATCTCACCGCGTCCCCGATGCAGAAGTACGATATAAAAGATGAGACCCGACGTAAAAGGTCAGCCCGCGTGTCGACTTGCTTCGAGCCCAGATGCTCCGATGCCGGACTGACGCGGGGTCTGTACCCCTCCGCGTGCAGAAAATCCTCCACCGTGAAGGAGAGGAAGATCGTGGAAGTCGAAGAGATACCCTTGCCCGATGGGAAGACTTCGAAGGTCATAACTAGGAAGGAAAAGGTGAAGGAAGTGAAGGCCTTGGATGACGCTGAAAAGCTCCAGGCCGAAGACGTCTTCCCTCTCGACGACCCGACGAAGATCGAGGCGACGGGTGAGGAGTGCACAGCCACCGCTGAACGAGGCGGATTTCTCGATTTGGTGAAGAGGAAGAGCGGATATAAACACCGCAAGAAGATCACCGAACACTCGGCCAGTCTCATGGGGAAACGATCCACGACCATAGAGGAGGAGGAGAGGGTGGAAACGATGCCAGCCCACTGCAGTCTCGTCGAAGATAAGAATATCCAGGAATGTCCGGTGGTGAGTTGAATTCGTTATTTCACACCCATTTTCCAAATCCCCCAAGTTTTTTATCATCAATCTCAATTGAATAGGCATAAAGAGTGCATTCCCGGAGTGCCAGGGGTTAAAATCAACGACGTCAGTCAACCCTAATGTTTGCTAGAATCACTAGGAGTTACTGAGGAAAATCAGGTTGGGAAAACTACAGACTCGTGCGGAATTTGCATTCTTGAGGGTCTTACTCCTGCCTGGAAAACGTCACACAATTCCCAATGGCCAGTAAATATTTTCTTCTTGCTACTCATTCAGCCTGATATGACGGATGTCAATTCACATGTTTCTCATTTCAGAATGTATTTGGGTCATATACTTATAGAACACTCTTTGGCTGTAGAATTAAAACGAAATAAGGGACTATTGGAAATATTGGAATAAAGTGTGCAATATATCATTTAGCAAATACACATATTAAATGTGTTTCGATGTTAAAGAAATAAAATATTACTTTCATATGGAATCTTTAATTAGGAAATGAAATTCTGTTTTTTGGATTCCTTATGGAAAATATATATTTACTACTGTTTTATTTCTTTAAAATGCACTATTTAACAAGCTTTAACATTTTAGCTCTTTTATAATACATTACTTTACTAATACCTATATTTTTTCTAATATTCCCCATGACTGAGTCCACAACCTTCTCGGTATTATGTTGGACATTTTATTCCATAAATAAGTCGTTCCAGACGAATTTATCCCACTGCATTCTATCTCATATCGAATTAATAATCATTTCATAATGCCTCCCGATATCTCTTGCGGAAGATCGGCGGAATATGGGACGTGGAGAGCGGTGAGAAGCTCCCCGATGACTTGTCACAGACCACTCTCCGCTTCCCGGTACGCGACGACACGGGAGGAGTCATCGGGGTCCGCGAGGTGGCCCTCCATTCCTGCAGAACGGGCGAAAAAGTCGCTGCGAGGGTGCGGTCACCGTATGCCGAAGGGTCGGCCGACGGGAGCGATTACACCCACACCACCCGCTCGGCCTCGGATCGAGGGGGTCCGGCGTCCAGGGGAGCCGCGTACTGCCCAAGTCGAACGTCGTCCGCGGCCCCGACGGCCGCAGACCCCGAGAAGAAGTGCCGGCTTCGCCGCTCGCGGAAAGACGCGACGGCGGGGGGCGGCTCCCGCAGGTCGGCGCGCGTGCTGTGGGCCATCACGAGGATAAACGACTTCGGGGGCGGGGAGAGGACACTCGAGATCGTGGAGACGGACGAGAGGAGGCCGGCGACGCGGGGAAAGGCGTCGGAGTACGACAAGGAGGTCATCGTCTTTGTACCGCCGACGGAGGGGACGTAAACGAGTCTTCTAAAATGGTGGAGCGAAATTAAAGCGTGAGTTCGTGAGTTGAATTGGTGAAGCATTAAAGTAGTATCCCTATGAAATCTCATTACTCTCGCTTTATTCTTAGTCGCTTTCCTGTACAGTAGAGTTACTGAGAAAGTGAGCTATTCCCAAGAGTCACACTGGAAGTCAAACAGTTATGACAACCACTTGACGGAACCCATTACTCATTCCGCTGCAGTTCATGTCACTAATAATATTCCCTTTTTCATCAATGTATTATCTGATTTTTTGGCACCAATAAGAAATAAGCTCATTCTCTTTGCGGAGTAGCGCACATTGAAAAAGTATCACAGGAACAAAGGGAGCTATTAGATTTGATTAATTACATAATCTAGGACTTTTTTAAATGACGGTCGCCTATCCCTCTTAGCTCATAATGAGCTCATAGCTTCTTCTATAATGAGGTTGATTGATACATAAATAAGAATTTTTCTAACCCAATAAGATATCTTTCTATTTTTCTTACGACATTAATACAAAAGGCATATTTTGAGGTAGAGAAGCAATGCAGATATAGATTTAGTTCTACGTGAGCAGAAATATCGAACTTAAAGCACCAGTGGAGGCAGAACAGGGATGGGATAGGCCACTTTGGGAAGATATGTTTGGAGGGATGTCATTCTGCCTCGTTACGCCTTCACGAGAGAACTCTTGAAGTATTAAGTTTCATACTAACCTGAGTAATGGTGCGTCATAGTTTCTCACAAACGTCTCGAAACCATTTAACTCTCCCATTCTCAATTACCTTTCTGGTTTAAATCCTTGCTTCCTATAATGGCTGAGAGACAAGGTAAAAAATTAAGCCACCTCCAGGAGTTTTAAAATTGACATTACATTTAATATTTTCTGAAAAATTCTAATAAAATAAATAAAAACCAAGATTTTATTCAGATTTAATTTACATGATGTACTTTAAAATAATAATTTGGCAAACACAACTCCATGGCACACACACAAGTATATCACTAAACACCTTCGTTGCTTTCTTCTTATTGCGTCTCATCTTTGGTCACAAGTAGGAATACTAACCATTACTAAGTGAAAAAAATGTTTTTTCTCTTACATAAAAAAACTGAACGATAACATTGATTTATTTACAAATAATTGATAACAATTGACCTCAGTAAAATTAATATTTCCGATTGTTTTAAATTCTGAAACGGAATTGTGGTAAATCATTTCGCAGCTTTATAATAAGCTCCATGAACAAAACAATCTCCTAATTGGGAGAATATTTTACAAAAAATGCTGAAAAAGTGTGTGTTTCACACATTAATTTGAATATCGATAGCTAAGTGAAATTCAGAGCTCTGAATTTCAGGGTCACATGCACATGATAAAAACGATTTCAGGGGTGAAAAATGTTTTGGTAGATGATCTTCTTCTAATCGTAGCGGCTTAAAATGCAAATAAATATGTTCCATCAACTCCTGCAAATAAATAGTGCATTGATCTCATTATCTCTAATCAAAAATAGTAGTGACTAATAATGGTAATATATCATACAAGACAACTGCATTCCTCAATGTACTACCGGTACTTCCCAAGTTGCAATAAAATATGCTTCACAAAAGTGACGGAATCAAGACATAGTGAAGTTCAGATGCATTACGTAAGGCATAACAATATATCAGTTAGCGTCAGAACCAACGTATATGCAGAGAACAAAATTGTGGATGTAAAATTATGGAAAAATGTAATTCTGTCGGAAGATGAATCAGAGATTTAAGTATCATCAAGGGTAAAATGGGACTGAATTACTCTTCCTGAAGATGCCTTATCACGGTGAAACGCGGCTTACGGACAATAAAGCCCGTGAAAATATTCAAAGCCTGCACTTTATTCTTCCTTCCTTATGGCTATTAACATTCAACGAAGCGAAACCTGGAAACAAGCAACCGAAGAATCCCAATTTAATGCAAGTATTACTGGTCAAAGCGTCGCGAGAAGTTCCCGGATGCTGCAGAGCGGCGTCTTAGAGGAGGTAGATGAGCGATCCGTGGTAATACTTTGCGACGCTCGTAAAAGTTTCGGGACAAATTTACGAGCCATTTGAAGCCACTGTCCTGAAGCCTCCTCGGCCCGGTTACTGTGATTTTATTACTTGAGGCCCTGGGCCCACTGGATTGTTTTCCTCGACGCACTCGAGTTTACGCTCTCCGAATGCGATTCCCCTTCAACGTCTTCGACGTCTTCTTGGATAACCTCCGGCCAGGAGGCAAGATGACTTCGGGTTTGCCAAGAGCGAAGGGGGGACTATGCGCAGTTGGGACGATGTAAATTCCCCTGGCACTGCAAAAGAAACAAAAAAGAAATTCAATGATATAGTTCATTATTTGAGATTTTCGTCCGGACAGTCATGCATCTTCGTGTAAAATTACGTTTTACCCTTTTTATGAATTGCACACTTTAGAATTACAAGAAAAATATCGTTGTATTCACAACTTACCGTGCTTTCAAGTTTAATCGGTCATCTGCAGTTCGATTGCATGATTCGGTGATTCAACCATATGGCCAAAAGCTGTTCCAAATGTAATTATTTATTTTACGTTTAAATAAGTAATAATGAGGGAAAATGTTTGGTCTCGAACGACCAAAAGCTCAACACGCCGTCAAAAAACTTCAACCTTCTCGTTAATTAACTTTTTCGTGACAATAATTGCATTATTGAGTAAGGATAGTTGAATGAAGAGTTATTTCTAAAATATTTGTGAGATACATGAATCATTGACATTATAAAACCTTTGAACTTAATATAAGAACAGTTTCAGACATATTATGGAAATCCTTCATAGTTATATATGTGAGAAAATCAGAAATTTGACAATTGCGACTTATATTTTTATCTGATTTTTATCACTTTTAAATTTTTTTCAAAAGTGGAAATTGCCAAGTTTCCTATTCTCCTACTTTGGATATTACGTTGCATTTCAATCTATATATTCCTCCTGTAGTAAAATATAAATAAGGTCTTACCTCGTAGAGACATATTCACCCATTCGTGTAAAAAGTTCTGAACTTGGAGTACAGTATCCTATGACATACATGAAATAACTTGGGCAAGACATGCCGTAGAATCCCGGTGAATTCTTGTCCACGGACTCCGCGAAATAGTAGGCCGAAAGAACGTGACTACAGAGCGGAACATCTGAAATTTCAAATGCAGATTAAGTAAATAGAATATTAGTAAATTGAATTTCCTCCACACTGCTACCGAAAATGGAAAAGGTCAAGATTTCTTTTGATTTCGTTAAAGTTTGCAAGTTAAAAATTCAACAAGTCTTGATATTACAAACGCTAGCTAAATGATGTTTCATGTTTACAACCATATTTGTAATTTAATAAAAATCATTGACGATTTTAATTGTATTAATTATGTATAATCTTTGAAGCCTACAGCAGGCGATGAATATTCATGAGAAAATTTTACCTTAATGAACATAAACAGTAATAAAAATAATTTATACTTATTGTACAACACGCGAAAAAGGCTATGGTCTTCATCACCATACTGGAATGATCCAGCATATTTTAGACAATCATTAAACATTAGTTTGGCGAATAAAATAATCAATATATTCAACAAGATGGTTTCTATAATGCTAGTGAGGAATATGAATTGGGAAATCAAATTTGAAGAGATTACGCCTTACCAGAAAATGAATGAAAACTGTCTGTTCAGAAATATTTCAATAGAAATTTAGTGTGATGACTCACTGATCGCGGAGAGGCAAGCTGGCTGTGTTCGCCCGCCGTTGACGTAGAAATCCAGGTGACCGGTGGCTTCTATCTTCCCGAACACACCCGAGTTGGTGTGGATCACGTCCACGAAGTGAGCGTCGGACGCGTCCAGTTTCCAAGATCGCCTCAGGGAAGCGAAGAAAGGCAAGGCCGGGTCAAGGCCTTGCGGAAGGCCATTTCGGTGGAGGATAAATCGAAGGAGAACGTAAGAATACAAACTTACGGGTATTATGTGATCCAAGTACGTACAAGGATTTCCTCAAAGGATTCTTTCAATGCGCGTATACCAAATCACTCCATAAAATTTACCTTGCACTGAAACTCGAGTTCATTTAATCTCAGAATCCCATTAATAATCTATTTTCTCTCATTACGTAATTGAGTAATAGCTTTAAAAAGTAGCTTTTTTTATAATTTTAATCAATGTTCCGAGGTCGTGGTAGCCTAGTGGGTAGAGCTTTTGGTTACTGACTGGGAGACCAGCTAGTAACAAATCTTAGGAATTCAAATCTCGGGTCGGAACCAAATCTCTACTACACCCGAAAACTTTTACAGCGTTAAGGAAACAAATTTAATTAACATTGAGTGTACGAAATATTTAGGTGTTGCAATAACGAAAGATCTGTCGTAGGGAAAACATGTTTGGGAGATTTGTGGAATGGCAAATAAAAAGTTGGGATTCGTATGTCGGGTATTAGGGAAATGTAATAAGACGGTTAAGGAGCGCAGTTACTTTCCATTAGTCAGACCTCATCTCGAGTACGCGTCAAGTGTGTGGGACACTCATGAGCCAGGATTAGTTTTGCAGTTAGTTCGAGTGCAGCGTAGAGCAGATAGATTTGTGAAACGTTAAGACCAACGTAGCAGTGTAACATTGGTTTTTTGGAGAAATTACGTTGGGAACCACTCGTCAAGCGTAGGTTGAAGTTTAGGTTAAATTTATGATGTATATTTCAGGAAGAACACTTCAGCGAAGAAGTCAAAAATATATTACCAGCCCCGACATACTACGGTAGATCAGATAACAAACATAAACTCAAAGAGATAGACTGTTGAACAGAAAGATGTAAAATATAATTTTTTTTCACGCACAATTAGAGGCCAAAATATATATGACCACAAGCTCTGAGATAATAGTTAGGCTAGCTAATGTATTATATGTATATTAGCTTGCATGATTTTTTAACTATAAATGTCAATTGATTTTGTTCCCGCATGACATGCATTTTCTTTTGTAATTGAAATACTTGCACCCAACTAGTTTCTCTGCATGTGTATTATATCAAATATATGCATGTGGGAATGCAGGCCCGGTGATGGCTCACTCACCCCCTGCCACCACACCCTTGCGACGGCTTGCAGGGTGTTTCGTGGACGTTTGGTGCCATATCATCCTGGAAACCGAAGGTGGAGCAGTTAAAGGAATTGTCCTCCTTCCCCACCTTAACCTGAATGTCCACACGTCGTTAGACTTAGAACTAGGTAAACTCCACCTCATCTAACAAACAAACATTTATTACCTTGGTGGTGGTACGTAATTATATCTCGCACTATTCATTTCTATGTGTTTTACAAGTGAAGAGAAAGATTTCATACGCCCGTTTCACTGTGCATCGTCGAGTCCCACTCCCTCCTCCCTGAGGCATTTCACGACGCCCAGAACAATTTATCAGTTGCATTCCAACATTTTATCAGTAAGACATTTTTTTTAGATAAAATAAACTGCTACGAAGAAAAACACTGCTCACTATTACTGGGATTAATGAGAATTTCAATCAAGTATACACTTTGAAACTGATAGAGCACATATTGAGGCATGAGGGATTAGTGAAAACCTTCTTGGGAGAGATTGCAGGAGGAAAAAACCGTAAGAGGTAGGACATTGATAACTCATGAGAAAAAGATAATAGGGAATGATAGACTTAGAAGCTATGAATGAAAGAGTTTACAGCATTAGTTTGTCTATGCAAGCTTGGGGAGCTTCTAAACACAAACCATTCTTTCGATGGCGATCAATGAAAGAGGCAGAGCACCGTCCGACTCGTTGCCACTCATTTATTTGATAACCAATAGGGAAGAATCAATGAGTCACTCCGAAGAGGTATTTAAGGACACCTAATGATGAGAGTATACTTAAAGAGAGGAAAAATAATAGAACAGATATTGAGACATTACAGTTAGTGGAAACCTCAGTGGAAAGGATCCTTGGAGGAAAAAATCCTAAAATAGGCCAAGGATGGTCTATTTGGGTGACAAAATAACAGACCTTTGGAGTTAGGAATTAGAAAAAGTTATAAATAGGCTAGCAGATGACAGGCTAGTTTGGAAAGTTACTACAAACCAATATTCAGAGTGATAACATGTGATTATCATACACTTTGAGTCCAAAGTCCATCTTTTAGGCTCATAAACGCTCGCCCAATACTTTGTTTACATTGGCATCAAGGGTTCCATGAATAACTGTGAAAACCATGGTGAAAATCTTTCGGGTTTTCCACCATATCAGGTTCTCCATGTTCTCCTCCAACGTTTCGATGTGCGACTCGCCCATCGTCTTCAGGGATCCGGGAATCAATGTTACAACTTGGATTCCCGGATCCCTGAAGTATCCAATCCTGAAGAATTCAAGTTGCAACTTGGATTTACGGATCCCTGAAGACGATGGGCGAGTCGCACATCGAAACGTTAGTGGATAACATGGAGAACCTGACCCGGTGGGAAACGCGAGATTTTTTCACCAAGATTAATCGACGGGAAAACACTAGATAATACATTATGTGAAAACCATTTTTTTAATTACTTTTTTATTATAAAAGAATCCTAGGCCTCATGAAGGTTTGAAACAAAACACTGAAATTCCACATAAAAAGTTCATTTTACACGACCAGGATTCGCCGTATACACCTGAAGATGCTGTTATACGGCGAAACACGACCGCGTTGAAATTATGTGGAAATGCAGTGTTTCCTTTCATACCTATCATGGTGAGGGAATTCCACTAAGTCAAGTCTGAAATTATTTCCTATCCTATGCCTTCTTTAGACAGAAATAGTCGAGATTCACATCTCACTCCATGAGTTGGCACGCCAGTCCAGAGTGTAGGCACTCTTTATTTCATAAATGTTTGCACTTAATCTCCAAAAGGTTAAAGAAAGACTTGCTATTGGAAGTATAAGAAATATAAATGCAAAGTTACATTTAGTGATCCTTTCAACTTTCCGGTGACCAGGTGGTAGAGAAGAGTCGATCTTGAGAATCAAGAGAATCTTTCTACCTAGACGTAGGATCCCTCCGATTTTCTGGATGAAAGGTAGGTAGGAAAAACCCTAATACCAAGGCCCAGATAGAGACTAACTCGGATATTCTAGAGTAGTTAGTTAATTAATTAAAGATGGATTTTCTTAGAAATGTATTACCCAGGGAAATCCATTCAGAGACATAGGCCATCAAAAAGAATACCAGAGAAGATTATAAGCCTTCGAAACATGGTGTTGGAGGAAGATCCTGAAGATCAAGTGGACGGATAGATTCGGTAAGTATAAAATGCACAGAAGCTAATCAGTTAGTTGTAGCATACGGAAAAGAATAACAAGGTGATTTGGACACACCCAGAAGCATAATGAGTTCGTGAAGAATACAATAGAAGGAAACATAGAAGGGAAACGCCACGAAAGAAGACGAGGGAAAAATATATGTATAGGTCAAATAAAAAGAGACGTTAGAAAGAAGTACCAAGTGGCAAGGGATTTAGCTCTAGATGCGACAGGATGGAAGGCTTCAGTCAACCGAGGTCAGGATTGGAATACATAACGATCGATTCCAAAATAGTTAGGTGCGTCAAGACACCGCGATTCTAGTGCTAAGCTCTCCCTGCTTGCTAGTACGTAGTCATGTCGGAGGATTAATTGGATTCCTGGAATGTCCCGGAATAATTGTACGCGGCATTTTGTCAATACTTCGTTCTATGAATCCCATGGTTCACTAGCGGCTGCTCTCTCCCATCCCAAGGGCTTTTATTTCGTCGTCAGGGTCAATCCATATATAAATCACGTATCCAATACCAACAAGTCACGACGCCCGCAGAGGCACTCGACGCCACTCTCACCCGTAATCCTGCCGAGCTTCTTGCCGTCGGAGAGGTCGTTGGAGGCGAAGGCGGCGAGGTGGGCACCCAGGCTGAGACCCAATGCGTGCACGGTGGAGACGTCCAAATCCGTGGAATTCGAGAGGCTCTCGAGGAATTGGGCCAAGCAGTGCCCTCCCTGCGAATGGCGATTTCGGGGATTAATAGAGCATTGCGATATACCCGAAACAAGGCCGACTGGCCATCGCGTAAAGCACGAAATAACCATTCTGTGATTTGCAAAATTTAATCAATTAAGTCTTATATAATCATTAGATAATTTTATCTAATGATTATATAAATCATATTAAATAGACATAATAAATCAATTAAGACTTATAATTAATTCCATTTATATTAGGCTCATTCATAAAGAAGATACATTCAGGAGATATAATAACAAATTGGAACATTGTTGATTGAGACAAATATTAGACATTTATATTAGACTCATTCTACGATTTTAAAGTTGTTAACATTAAAAGCAATTCTTTTTATAATCCTGATTTCAATAATTCTAGAAAAAAGCTACGGATTGGTGATTCTCATTTCGGCCAGTAAAAAATTTCTCAGAATTTTTTCATCTGGTTTTCCATGTGACCATAATATAAAAATTTTCCAAATGTACTTTCACCCTTCTAACTCTCTTCTAATATTTAAAATAGGTAATAATCTGACGTTTGATAACCTACTGTTTAATTCAAAATCGGGCCAATCTCCTGCAGTTGGGGATTTTTGTGATACCAGGACGGATGTCAATGTTTCTCCAGCATTGGTCGCTACTTTTGCCTTTCCATACATACAAATGCGTTAGGAGACATAAATCAATTTTTTCGTGGAAGAAGAGAATTTTACGAGTTCTAATTTTAATGTTTAGCCTTTTTTTAAAAATTGCTGTAACATCTGACAATTTTAAGAAAAAAATTAAAGTTTTCCTAAGAATATTTATTTAATATTTATTTTTTATTTTACTACTCGTATTTATTAGATATACTATTTCATCATATTTATTTTTTTATTTTAACCAATGAATCCAGAATTCCCGCTCTCTTCAACAAATTATGTTTGTTAATATCAATTTAAATGCTTCTTTATTAGCTCTGTCTATGGGAAGATAGTGACTTTACATTTTTCACAAAATCATAAGCGATTGTGGGAGGTGTAACTCACCTGAAGAGTGTTGATAACGGCTGACGGGTAACATGGAGCTCCTGAGAGATTACCCCAATCCATGTTGATGATATTGAGATCATCACCATATTGAATGTATGCTTTAATGAAAAGTGAAGACACACTAAAATATGTCCTAGTACGTTAGAACAAAAAATTTGACATCATTCACATACATGTAAATATATTAATTATTTAATTGAATATTAAATACACACTATGAATCCCTTACAAATAATGAGATTTTTATTGATTTCAAAAGGGGAGTTGAGAATTTCCTTAAAAATAAATAGGTTTTATCCATGACGAAATTAGTCACTTGTATTTTTTTTACAGTGTATCAATTTTACCAACACTGATTTCGTAACCGCTTGTTATTTTCAAGGTGTGGTTGAAGGTTTAAATTTATGGATCGTTACAAGTCAAATGTGTGGATAAGACCGAAATTCTTATTTAATTATTAATATGATTAGATAAGTTTTCTGCCTAAATGTTATTTTTGACCAAATAATTTAATAAACTAATTGGCTTCATTTAAAAATGAAATTATTTTGATTTTTATCCTAAGTATTATAAGTTTTTTTATTTCTACACATATATCTGGTGTCAAAATATTTTAATTAAACCAAATCAAAATGAAAATTCGTTGAGATGGGTGGCCGCACAAATGATAAGTAAGAGTCAATAATGCCATCATTAAGAGTATTATTGAAAACTAACCGTCTCGCAAAGCTAACGCAATGAAGTCCTCGGCGTACCCTCCGCCGTATCCGTGAATGATTACTTTCGTTGGAATAGATGGGTCGAATCCAGAAGAATCAATTGTCTCCTTAGTCACCGGGTAAAACAACTCCTTCCTCCGGAAAATGGCACCTTTATTTTTGCTGAAAATTTATTGGCAACTAATCTTAGTTTCCAACCATTATAAATACTGCATTAGCTGTATTATTATTATCATTAGCTATATTACATCAAATGCTATACACTGATGTGCCAGAAGAATTCTCAATGTCAGTGAGGCCTACGAGTATACGCTATGCTGGACTCTAGCGCTCTAGCACACAAGCGCTAAGCTGGACTGTATTTTATGTAAACAAGCAAGCAAGTATTAATATTAAACTATAGGTGTTAAACGGAAGAATTGAGCTTTATTTATGGCAGATCTACTTCAGTTTTTTTATAGGTTCAATACAATTTTCGTTAAGAAATACTGCTTCAACAATCATAAAATGTCGGTTTTAATTATTTTTAATGCATATCTGCTTACGATATAATCAACTATGAATTTTTTCTCTCACCTGGTATACAGGTGAAACGTTACATCTTTATTATTACCACAAGGCTCCCACAGTGATAATTTGCATGGTCCTATGGGGATGTATAACTTTTGCAGCGGTGTGATGTCTCCGTAATATCCCCTGAAGGTGGCGATATTGTTGTTTTCTTCATTTCCGATGGCATTGGAGCCTCCTAAAATGGAGAAACACGGTCACAGGAAAACAAAGTATATTATGTGAGATTGACATAATAAAAACTTAATTTTTAACACCAAAAATGGTCAGTTCATAAGAATGTACCATTATCCTCTTTCGTGTCAGTCTTTGACAGGTGCTGGCTTTGTCAGTGTTAGACTTTGGATTCGGTGGACACTGGGACCTAAATTTATAAGTGTTTTTTTTTTAATGGAATCGATCTGGTGAGGGATTAATGTGTAATGACAAAATGGGTACGCCGGATGCTCCCATTTAAGATGAATTGG
>WURS02312989.1:0-18319 GCA_011762765.2 Rhinocypha anisoptera
GAAAAAACTTGTAAGTGTTATTTTTCTCTGTGTCCTGTGTTTTTCGTCGCCACCCCTGTGGCCGTACTCTATATAAAAATATATATATATACTTCAGGAAATCACAGACGAGCAGCAATAACGAACATACAGTTATAGACATACACACAGATAGAAACACTTAATAAAGAAAGACTCACATGAAAAAGAAATATTTCTTTCATGTGAGTCTTTCTTTATTGTTTCTATCTGTGTGTATGTGTATAAGTGTGTGCGTGTGTTCGTATGTATATATAATTTATTTTAATATTTTGGCGAAAGAATTTCGTGAAAAGATATGTGAATAAACTTGATTTCATTACTTTACTAAAAAAATTGTGTCAATAAGCCTAGCGTGCTCATTTATCTTCTACGGGGATACTTCCAATAGTTACGGTACTGGCGATTTAGTTATCTGGACTTAATTTTACCTTATTTCCAATTTGGGTTTGGCTAGGTCAAGACATAATCGTCGCGAATCCATGGAGAGAATACTTGAGAAGGAGGAAAAGAACCAAGTCGACGAAAATATGTAAGTATTCATAGTCTCAGTATCCTTTGTTAAACCCATCCAGTTTGAATTACAGATGTCGCTTTTAATAACATACTACAAACATAGTTCCTTAGTTACAATAATTCATGAGTTGACAGACTATTATAATATTTCGGTATTAAAAACCGTTACTTAGTACTTGAACATGCCAAACTGATATTTATGATCTTTGTTTTATAACACATAGCTAATTAAATTCAACATTTCCATTCAGCTGGTTGCCTTTCATTATATGTAAAGATTGTATCACCTTAAGGAATCATCGGCATAAATGAGCGGATAAAAATGAAATACGTGTTTTCTGTAACCTGCATCAATGTCAAAAATCCATCACCATAATACCTAGATTATAGAATAGTGTTAAGATAAATCATCGAATTCCCACACCCTTGCTTCAGTAAGCAATTTTTTCTTATTTGGGAATAAAATTATAATACTTTTTAATTGAAAAAATAACAATATTGGATGCTAAAGACAAATAAATTCCTTGGTACAAACAATAAATAATACGAAATATTAGAACAAACTGGTGAGTAAATTAAAATAATGAGAAACGGTCATTGTAATAGGAATCACTTTGTTATTTCTTTCACAATGATGAGAAAGACTTTTATTGGACTTGATCATTTTTCGTAACAACGTAATACCTTCAGATGTTACTCTATAATGAGAAACTTTAAACGGCAGATTTTACTAAACTCTAAACATTGTTACACGATCTAACAAAATGTACTTTAAATGATAATAACACAAATTTTATTTGGTACAACTAGTTTCAAGGCATAAGCCTCTTGTTGTAAATTAGTACATAAACTAGTTGTACCAAATAAAATTTGTGGAATAGTACAGTGTTATTATCATTTCAAGAACATGAATTTCCACATAGTTGAGCCTGCAAATATCGATTATATTTATTGCCCATTGTGTTTACCTCCACCCTACAGATATTGTAAGGAAAATGGTGTTTGGATTTCTTTTGCTAGAACTGTATTGTTGCACATTTAGGTTAAGGTTTACTCATATGATCTACTCAGGCTTTCTCCTAAATTCCAGAATTATCACTATAATTTTTTGCTTTCAAAACAATATTATCAGCTACTATGAGTATAAAAGGAAATTAAAGAATTATTTCATAAAATAAAAGACTTTTATGAAGTTTTCTATTAAAATTTAGATTGAATGAGATAACTGTCCATTCTATTTTTTCTTTTTATTTTAAATTTATTTTTAGCACATCAATCCAAGTTCATCCATGTACAACTTACTTCTCTTATACCAACTCCTGATGACAAAATCATAGTCTACTTAATGAAGTTATTTCATGTGTTCATGCTGATTTATTGTGCATACCCTGTGCCATCTTAAGCACCCTTAGTCAGCATAATTATTTTATAATACAGGTCAAATTAAGCTACACTTAAAGTCTTATTGCTCCCACCACATCAACCAGTGGGATGAAGAACTGAAAAAACATATTTTTGGTGCCTACACAGTCCTACTTATTAGTGAATGGTGGAAATTCAAGGCTTGTTTAAAATTAAGGGCCAGTCATTCATAAAACAAAGAAATTACATTTCAAAAATATTTTATTACACTCAGAACTTAACTAATATCAGTTTACTTTTCTATATAGTCACCCCTGGAATTGAGGCACTTTTCAGAGTAGGGTACCAGCTTTTGTATTCAATCGTCATAGAAGGTCATCACCAGTGAGTCAAGCCAGTTCTCTACCATTGATTTCATTTTGTCTTTGTTCATGAATTTCCACAGGGCCTAGAAGTTTTTGAGATAAAGAAACAAATGGCAATCACTAGGGCCCAGGTTCTGTAGGTTAGAGGCTGGAGTGGGAGGTCAAACAACTCCCACTCGAATTTTTCTGTCATCTGGATGGATGAACAATCCCTTGGATGAACAACCACACCACTCTTCATCATGTGCATTTATTCGACCATCATTGGTCTCTCTTACCCACTGCTGCACTCAACCCTCACTCGTTACACTTTATCCATAAACTTCACATAACTGATGATGGATTTCAGATGCATTGAGGTTTTTTGCATTAAAGAAATGTATCCTGACATAAACTTTGAAGCTGGTGGGAAACCTGACTCATCACACAGCTATGCAGAGCAAAAAAAATACCAATTGGTGACTGAAACAGTGGCTCTGGCTTTACAGCGAACTATTGGAGTTTATCATGCATGAGCAATCTCATTCGCTGTTGCCCACAACCGGCCTGTTTATTTCCCAACACTGTATCTATGCATTAATAATTTATCTACTAAAGCATTCATTGGGCAATTAAAACACATTTTGACAATGGCCTAGCTTAATATATAATGGTGATTTAGTTTGGAAAGGTAAAACTGAAAATCAGTTATTATTTATAAAGCAGATTCTATTTTTTCCAAGACTGCTGTAAGATATATTCACTTGTAACATTGGTATGCTAGGAACTCACTTACCATCCTTTATCAATTTCCAGTTGCTGAAGTCAGAAGAATACTTGATCCACAAGTATCCTCCTCTCTGGATGACAAACTGAAGCAAATGCTGGAAAGCCTCAGATCTAATTTTTCAGTAGGATTTCCTCAGTTTGGGATTCCACCACTGGATCCACTCTATATCAATGCTTTCCCTTTTGACATTGAACAGGATTTTGCAAAGTAAGTGTACTAAAAGTCTTGGTACATGAGCATTAAGTTGGTAAGTAAATGTGTGTTAAGAGTAACGAGTATGAAATTGGTGTGAGGGTTTAAGTACAAATAATGAGTAAGGTAGTATACTTGAATGGTGAATCCAAGAGGGTACATGTCCAAATTCAGGTGTTACCTCCAGATACCTTCAGCAAATAATATTCTGGGTATTAGATCTTGGAAAAACACAAGTGATACATCAGAAGGAGGTTACCTCTCTTCATTAATGTGTGAATTCAATAGGCTGTAAGACCTGGTACAGACAGAGCTCTACATTTAACTACCAATTCATCCTTCTGGTAAAAAACTATTGTCATTAAGAAAGATTTTCTTTCATAGGAAACTGACTTGTTTATTCCAAGGTCTATCAATTATTTATATGTTTAATAATTTTGTTCAGAGATCTATACTTATTGTTGAGAAATGATACACCCTTCTTTTATAATAAAAAATATCAGTAATTAGTGAGATGAATGTAAATATGGTATGGAAATATTTCTTAAGCTTTCATCATTAATTAACAACAAATGTTACATTTCAGGCTGACTGGAGATATGGATCATGCCAATATAACAGAACTCTCTAGTTATAACATAGATTACACCAAGATAGATATTTTTGGTATGAGTGTAGCTGTGAATTTCAGTCTTCCGGAAATAAAGGCCAAGGGCCATTATGATATCGATGGAGAAATTGTCAACTTACTCCCTGTTTACGGGGATGGAGATTTCAAGTGAGTTGTAGTAGTATGTAGTAATTATTTGACAAGTAGAAAATTTTAAGTAGCCCTGCATTCATCATTTTGCTCTGAACCTCATAAAACAATTTTTCTTGCATATTCTTATTCATGCCTCTCTGTGAGTAATGCATTTGCAGTGCTTTAACATAGTTAGCCAAAAAATGCTTCTTTAAAGTAAATAATTATTAGTAATGATCAATACAAAATGTATATTGAAACAGTTCCCCTCTTTGAAATAATCTATCATTTGTAGGAAGGCTTAGTTGGATGTTAAAAAAATTTTAGCCAATATAAAATTTCATAATCAAGGCCTATATTTTTATACTTATAAGATTTTACCAAGCAGATACTAGGTTACATAGTTTTACTATATAAAATGGAAACTATAATGGAAATATAGTGACCATGTGCACATAGTGTAAGGTAGTAGGTGGATGGGGGATTTGAAAGGAGGGAGACAGGGAAGTATATAGGTAGCCCACAAGTTATGGGAGGGAGAGGTGGGGTGGGTTTGGGATTTCTCCATCTTGGGAATGTCTGTGAGTAGAGTGCTTTTGGGGTAGTGCTCAGCCTTCCAATGGCCTAAATGTTTTGTAACTCTATCTCAACATGTTAACCCCTCAGCTGCAGGAGCCTTGTTTCTTTGCAACAGCTCTATGCGGGATAAAAGTACCCATGGCACTCTTCCCTTCTATTTCCAACACACGTTTATTAAGTGGTGGACCTGGGACAACCCTTAAAGACTCTTTAGTTCAGCTCCCTCCAAGGGGGTAGTGGAGATATGATTGACTATAGGAAAAATATTTCATGCAGGATATATCAAAAAATGATTTCCATATTTATTTTTCATGATAATTTCTGATTAATTTGAAACCAAACATTACATAAATGCTTTCATTTATAACCAGAATTATACTGAAACTCTGCGAAAACTCAGGGAAATAATGAGGGTGGGTCAGAAAATAATTTCCTATATCTCAGCAGATGGAATGCATTTGTCAAACTTGGCCGAGGGTCGTGAACCATCATAAATGGCACTTCAAAGGGGTTACCAATTCCCGAAAAATAGGAAAGTGTGACCATTTGAACATTTTTGAAAAGGACGGGCCATAAAATTTGGAGAGGGTCTAGGTGGTGGTCATAAGTACGTACATGAATTCATTCTCAAAAGTCGCACGCCAAAACATTAGCCAATGTATTCTGCTACCTAGAGGTAAAATATATCTCAGAGTTAAAATGGACTCACACATACCTTTGATCCCTCTTAAGCTAAATTGATCTTCACTTAACTTTTTTCACTTTTAATAGAAGTGCTTTTGCAAATGAGTACTTTTTAGGTATGTGACAGAAGCCTTATTACATGGTATTCTTCACATCATATAGTGAATTGCCTCTAGGGTACCAGGGTCATTATTATCCTGTTTTTGAAATCTTCTGGCATTTTACCCTTTACATATGTACTATGTGAGATATGAAACATTGAGATATTCACATTTATTCATGATTATTATCGTTTTTCAAAGACAAAAATCATAACTACAGAAGATATCTAATTTCAATAATGAATTAATCATTATTATTATCCATAATTATCAAACATCATAATTCTTTTCCAAATTTTCTTCTGGCAATAATATACTTCTGATTTTTAACTTTTCATTTTTGCAGCTTAACAGTGAAAGAATTCAATGCATCAGTTGATATAACAGCAGGAACAGATGAGAATGGGTTCATCTTTATCAGAAATGTGGATTTAGGCTTCAACATCCAAGGATTAAATGTAAGTATATCCCACTACATTTGACATTAAGTATGAGTTGTATCATGAGAATAAAGTTTCTCTCAAAAGAAAATTTATTTATTCCTTTGAAAATCTCATGGCCACAGCTCAAAGCCACAATATAAATTTTCATCAAGATTTAGCTATGTAAATTAGATACATATTATTTGTCTATCAATTAGACGGCAACTGTTCTGATAGATCAGAGTAGTTACCTGTCACACTGGTTCCCTTAAGATATTGCTATTGATACTACCAATTTTGTTATGTCAATGCAAATCCAAAGAGCACATTCTAAAGTAGTTTGGTGATATTTAGAAATCATCACCTATTAATGCCAACTAATTGAATAAATAAATGAATATATATAATATTGGTTTTCTTCTGGTTGATGGTTATATTCTGGAGGTACCTGGTAAACTATATCGAGCTATGCATGAAGGTCTTCTAGTTCCACTGCAATAACTTCATTGTCATATCTAATCCATATCATTGCTTGTTTATTGTGATACATATATATAGGCACACCGTTTTCTCTGAGAAAAAGGTGTGCCTCGACCACCAAAAATTCGGATCCAAGTGTAAGTGTTATTTTATTTGTGTTCTATGTTTCTTGTGTGCAAGTGTAGTTATATCCACAGGTGTGGACTCCCCATCGTATTTGATATTTGATATATACATATATTGGCCAGTATGGAGTATATAGTGGGGTAGGCAGCTGGGTTCTGGCAGTACTGAAAATATATACATATATATCAAATACAATGGAGAGACCACACTTGTGGATATAACTATACTTGCACACAAGAAACATAGAACACAAATAAAAGACATTTACACATGGATCCCAATTTTTGGTGGTCAAGGCACACCTTTTTCTCAGAGAAAACGGTGTGCCTATATATATGTATCACAGTAAACAAGCAATGATATGGATTAGATATGACAATGAAGTTATTGCAGCGGAACTAGAAGACTTTCATTCATAGCTCAATATAGTTTACCAGGCACCTCAAGAATATAGTCATCAAAGGATGAAAATCAATATTCTAGTAAAGAGAAGAGAAAAACTGACTGATTGATATCATACTTAGAGGAAAGAAGAAAGATCTTTTCCTTGAAATATAAATTTCCAGACAGTGAATCTTGTAACCATTGAATACACAGAGAAAATAAATTAGAGCAAGTAGAATCCTGCACCTCCGTAGAAAGCAATGCAACATGGATTGACAGAAGCTTGAACTATATCTGCAAAATAATAACTCAAGCTAAGTAACATTCTGGAAGAAGAGGAAACTAGGTAATAATCTGTTAGAGGGTATGGTCACAACCAAGAAAGTAGTATGTTAATATACTCATCTGCAGAGTGACCCTTAATGAATCACCATTGGAGAAGTACAATAGATTGGTGAAGCATAGGAATTTAAAAAACAAGGTGAATGCTGAAAATGAAATGGACAAGTAAATCAAGTAGGGATTAAGATGCCTATAGAATGGTACTAGAGAAAAGAAAAACGTAGAGTATTTTATGGGAAAGAAGAACCTGATGGATAGTTAATGCCATAAGTCAAAATGAATCATCATCAGCACTTCAATCTGAAGATTAGTTGACTGCAACCCTCCATCCTTTCCCATCTCTTACCAGTAGATAGTTCTACTTTCTAACACCTTACAATTCACCCTATATATTTGTCCATTGACCTTCCTCGTGGAGCCTTCCCCTTTATTCTTCTGTCTATTACAAATGTAATAGATGAATAAAATGTTGGCAAATTTTAGTGAAAAAGATAATTAAGTGATTATTTAGTGATTGATACAGAAAAAAAAATATATATATATAAATGAAAATGTTAGTACATGCTAAAGGAATGAATATTCAGTTGGGAAGAATGGAGGATATTACCTCAGGTTCATATTATTGCCTACAGTTTTACAATAGCACACTATTTCCATTACATACTCTTAGATGGTATTAATGGAGACATTTACATATGATATTCATTCCATCTCTATTATTTATAACATGAATGTCAATGAATTAACTTGGAATTTTATTTTGGACATCTTTACAAGAATGAAGCAGATCCATGTAACTGTTTACAAAATTATATGATTTAAATTTTAGAGTTAGCTCACAAATCTTAATTGTGGTGAAAATTCTGTCATATGGTAATATAATGGTATGTACTTGTTCCAACAGACTCACTTTGAGGGACTACTGGATGGGGGTGATGAAGCTGACCTGGCCAACAAACTTATCAGTGATATAGCACCCAAGGTGATTGATGCCTACAGCCCACAGATAAGCCAAACACTCTCAGACAAAATTGTTGGAATGGCCAACAAGGCCTTGAAAAATGTTACAATAGGTGACCTCATCCATGCCATTGGCTAACCGTAAGGCTAGTGATGTTTTGAAGTGTTTGGGCTCAAATAGACTTTGGCTGTTAGCATAAGAGTGCTGGTAACAGGAAGAAAGAAGTCGAAGAGGATGATACCAGAAAATGGAGAGAAATGAATAAACTCATACCATTCAGGAGTCAGATTAAATAAAAGAAATTTATAAATAATATGTTAAAAACCCATAAGAATGGATTTTTGGGGGTTTCTGTGAGGTGAGATGGAGGTCTTCATGGGATACACAAAAGTTGTAGACTAACAATTAAAAGTAAAAGAGGAAATAAAATATAGTATTATTTTTATTGGAAGGGACCATAAGCATGGGCAGGATTTTTCAATGTGGGTGCTGGGTCCGTAAACCCCTTTCCGTCCATTGACGAGGGGGGAAGGGACAGGGTGGTACCAAAACAGCCGGAGGGAAAGTGAAACAAACAAAATATGCTTGGCGGATTTGAAGGAAAACATTTTTGTTTGTCTGTATATCAAAGTATTACATTCTTCAAATAAATATTTATATATTTTTACATTTCACACTCAATTTCGGCACCCCTTTGGATATTAGTGTGGCACCCACGGCACCCATCGTGCACCTATGGAAGGGACACATTATTATGCCCCCAGAGTGATTAAAGAATTGTGATATTGACCACAGTATTAACTGTAGCATATTGTATGACATAATAAGTTTCATAAGAAGAATATTTAAAAAATGGTATAATAAATTAAATGTTGCATGAACAAATCTTAATGGAGCCACAGTTTGTACACACAAAATATTTAAGTTACTATTAAAGATAAGGAATAAAGGGGTGAGTACCTAAGCAAATTCAGTCTTGGGTGGGCTGCAAAAGGGTAATCCTTTACTATATTATTAAATCAAGAATTTGTTAAGCACAGTTCCACAATATCTTACTGACACCCCTCTTCATATTTATTAAGAAGAATACTATAACAAAACCTAGGCCCCAATAGCTTTCCATCACCTTCAACCAAAGGGAGCACGTAGCGGCTGGGGCCCTGCTAACCGCCTCAATCTCCCCCGCGCCACGAACCAAACCATCGAAACTGTCCCCGTACCCAGGCGATAGCTGACCATTCTCACTCATCACTTGCACTCAGCGAGCCAACCTCGCTCACCAACACCCATCCCGACGGCGCGCCGCTGGAGATGAGGAGGAGCTGTCTTGCAGCTGTCTCCGAGTCGCACCCAGGGTGACCCCCCCATTCCGTTAAAGTCTTCGTTGGAACTACGATACCTTCCTCTCTGTACTTGTGCGTATTAAGGCGTCAATAAACAAAGAGTCGATTAAGCGCGTCGTATTATTTATCTGCTCGTTCCATAACCCCACTGGAAGATCCGCAATTCACGCCCTCAAGAGCATGTGGCGAAAAATGCATGGCATAACAAAATATATATGGTGATTATGTTGACAAAAAACAATTGTAAAACTTAAAAATTACATGAACAACGTAAAAGATGACTACAAGTACAATGCGTCCAACAAAATTATCACTACCACCTTAATTTACAAGCAAGGGTCCGGCCAAAAACACTGGAATAGTGTACTGAATATAGTAAGAGTTAATTTCTCCAGGCATATTTCCCACATTCGGAAAGGTCTTTAATTATCGTAATGCCTAAATAATTTGCCGAAATGCCTAAATATATGCTGGAAAGAAACAGCTCTAAGCCATATAAAAAATCCGTTGTAGCAAATAGACGTGGTAAAATATTTAGAATAGAATAAATTTATTTTGTTCTGTGGCTACGAGGCCACTTAAGAACAAGAACATTTTTACAAAAGAAAAAAACAACAAAAACAGGAAAACACAGTCCAAAGGAAAATAGTACAAAAATATGAATTATATGAATTACATACACACACACATATATATATATATATACATATATATGAGTGTGTATATGTAATATTGTGTAATCTTCTGTCTAGACTGTCTGTAATATAGTCTAGACTTTAATTAGAAATTAAAAAAGTAATATGTGTATATAATATGTAATGATAGGGTGGAATTTAGAACATAATGAAGAAGATATGATGACGATGTTGTAATATCGAAACTTAAGTCGCAATAAACCTTTTCTTTTTGGGAAATTGCAGTGTTTCTTCTTCATCAGTGCAAGGGGTGTCAGAGCGCCAGGCCTTGGGGTTGATATTGTGGGGAAATTTTTTCTTTGTGCTCACAAATTTGAAAATTGAAATTTTCGAACTTACTTTTTACTTATTAATTTACTAGTTTTAGGATGCTTTCCTCCTTGGTTCGGTTGAGATCATGAATTTCGCGGGGAGGAATAATTATCCGAATCCGAAGTAGCTTGGAAAGGACTGCGTAGTCATCTTCCCGATTATGTCCGCATCCCAATTTAGCATGGGGTCAAGAATTGGTTTCACAGGTGAAATCTATCATTTAGTACGTGCATGCATTAATGAATTTCTCTCTTGCTTCCTACATATACAGAAGGATTCCTATATCCTCCTACAAACCTCTACTTTTAATTGTCACAAACCTACCAAATCCTTGTTGGACCTATCAATTTGTCTATATTTACTTTTAAAGAATGAACATGGTGCTAAGGCCAATTATAAAATATATATTAGGGAAAAATGGGAAAACGTTGGTCCATACTTTTATTAAGTAAAACAACAACAAAGTAAAACTTGAAAAGTAAAAAAAGTTAAATAAAATGACTAACTTTTCTATAAATACTAGTAGATTTTTAAACGATATTTGCTGTACCTTGTTTGTATACGTAGTTTCCTTGAAGACTATTCGGAAGATTTACCGTGCATATGTTAGTCAGAGTTTGTCTTTACTGAGGTATATTTTAGATGAAAAACCTATGACTTCATCACTTAAAGCAAAGTGATACCTTGTTGAATAGAGAAGTACCTTCTTTAGCCCTTAAAAAAACATTCGTTTCATAGACCTAGCATAGGAAAGAAACGTCCCTGTTCAAATTAATAAGTGAAACTGTCACCGTAAAAAAGCGATATTTTTATATAGCGTTCATAAAAAGGCATAGACTATTAAATAAACATAAGCGTCGAACAATATATAAAATGTGAATGATAACAAATACTAATTAAAATAGAATACTGAGCCGCTACTCGAAAGCATTTCGGTTAAATTTTTCAAGTGTTACTTATTTTATAAATGAGTGTACATCTACATCTACATAATACCCTACATCTACATAATACCCTGGGTCCCTGTGTAGGACGATGTCACCCAGTTGAAAGGGTGTCGGATGGCTAAGATATAAAAAAAAAGTTTCTCACCTTATGAATAGTTTTACAGTCTCTCATCACTCTGAAACTAGTACTAAACACAGATTGAACCACGTAACTTTTTTGTCCACATTCCATTTATTAAAATACGACCCGGGTCATCTTCCGTCGCGACATCTTCATGTATACAATTCCGATGTTATATCTCTAGTTATGGGGAGGAGTGGGCTAACGGAAACAGGGAAAGCGGGATATGGAAAGAAGGGGCGGGGAAAGAGGACTGGCTCTCGGTAATAGTCGTGTGACACAGTGTACTACATTATGCGTGAGTGGTGGGGCGGGGGGAGGAATGGAGTGAGGTGGTTCCCCTCGGAGAAAGTCAGGGAGGCCGGATCCGAGGATTGTAGGATGATTTTGAGAAGCGGAGAGTGGTGGAGATAGGTAGCATCTTCGACCATAAATTGATGATTCAAGCGAAGAGACAAAACCCGGGTAGTGTTCAGTAAAATGTGCTGTATTAGTAAAGTGAATCCGTGGCCAGTATTAATGTAAATTCTGGAGTTAATCGGTTCAGGTTCATTTTTTTTCTTTTAAGGTATTTGTTTCATGTCTGGTTTAGCTATTAGGCTCTTCAAAACCGAAAGGGTGTACAAGAATGGAAATGGAAGGGTAGGAAGAAGTTTTCATCAGACTCAACTTTGTGAAAACACCTAATGATTGTGAGTAAATAAAAAAACTCTATTGCTTTCCAAGAAGTACCCTGTGAAGCCAACCATGTTTTTAACCTACAGTATTAAATATTATCTTTTCTAATATTTCTCTTTACTATCTATTTCTATTCCTACATGCCCAAAACTATAGGTCCTTCCTTTTTTACAAATATCATGTTGTTAAAAAAAATACTTCCATAAGTTACGCCATCTACAGTTGACTTTACTAAGTCCATCAGAAAATCCGAAACCATCCAAGCCATCTGAAAATTCTCACATGAGTGAAATTCCTTTCCCCAGTGCCCTCTGTGGTATTTCTGGAAGATTTAATACCCAGAGAATAGTTTGAGTCTGGCTGGAGGTAACTTGAGGTATGTCACCGGGGTTTGAAACGGAGCCACCCGTCCACCTATAATAGGTTAACAAGCACTGGTTTATCTTTAAAAATTTGTAAAATGAGAAGCAAAAATGTTTCTCGTAGTAGTTATGACAAAATTACGAAGAATTTAATGCATATTTTCTGTTACGTTGTAATAACCTTTAACGCATCAAAGTAATTGAAAATGGATTCGAATACGGAAACAAATATCTCAAGTGTGTAAGATACTCAACGGCGAATACCCGCATAGTCGATGCTGGAATTCAACTTTTTACTACTGATGGTGTGTGAGAACGTTTCAATATTCCTCCCATTCCCTCAGGGACGACTCTTGCCAAAGAAAACTTTTATTTTCTGTTTTATCGATAATCCGTTGACACTAAGGTCCCGTAACTTCCACGAAGATCTCCCACAGTTCATCAAATCATTACCTTTGCGTCTGTGGTCGAATAAGAAATACGTAGAATTGGCGAACGTGCTAAGTGGTCCGCATCCTGTAGGGGTCCATTTAGGACAAAGCATTACATCGTTCCTTCATTTAAATAATGAATTTAAAATCGATACTTTTTAATTATTCCTCCATCAAAAAGGATAGGAATCTATTTAATTCCGATGCATGGAATTCATTTATTTTAATTCCTATTAATTAATATTATCCTGGATGAAGTTTTAAGTGCGAAATGACCATAGCCGTCGAAGCACCCTATAAACAAAAATACTACCATGAAATTCGAAACTTTAAATTGTTAAAATTTACAATCTCGATTTACGCTAACTAAATATTTTGACATTAGTGACTTTGTGTTTTCAGACGTCCGAGTGTTAAGGAAATTTCACTTAAAGTGGACTTGTTAACTAGGACTACTTCTGATGAATATAATTTTTATTCTAAGCTAAAATGTGATAATTTAAATATTAGAGTAGATAAATTCAACTTTTTTCTTCTTAAATATTTTCCCATTATTCTGGGGAAGTTTTTTAAAATACGTTTTTGGCATGTTTTTATTATCGAATGCCCTTTTCGAGGCCAGCCTGTCAGGAAAATTAGATTAGTACAAACACAACACTTATGTCCTGCGTGGATTTCGAACTCCAAGATTATCCGGCGAACGCTCTACCCACTCGGATACACCGGGTGATAATTTCAGCTTTACTGCCGGTACACCAATACGGATTTTCTAGAAAGTTTTTAAAAAAAAATTTCCGGGTTTGGTTTGATGAGCGTGTTGTACTTATAACTTTAACCTGAGAAGAATGCATCACTACAGTACTTGAAAGGAAGCCAGCAGAAGAAATAGGTTTGTCTTTCGTATAGAAAGACAAACGGATTTCTATATGTACAGCTTTTTCCATACCATTTTTCTGACCTGTATATACCTAAAAAAAGAACTCCACTAAAATAATTGAGTCTTACCATTGCTATCCTGTCTTATCCTAAGTGGGAATGAATTATGACAAATCGGAAGTAACAGGATCTTTTTAATGATCTATGATAATTTTATATGGCTAACCAGGGGTGGATTACCTATGCTCTTTAAGTAATTATTTGTGGCACCAGATGTCCCGTGGCACCAAATAGAATTTTCAATTTAAATATCATTTCTTGACAATTTTTAGTAAAACGATTGTCTCTTGGTTTGAATCCTCTGTAGACCACGGTGGGAAGAAAAACAATGTGATACCATATTTTTACACCAACCATTTTCTGTATTTCTTGACGTCTTGTCTTCATCTTTCAGTGTCTCATTTTTAAATGTGATTGCGTTTTTTTCTTGAAGGTCTGGGATATCTACATTTCATTTTGCACTGTCATTATCCGTATCAGCTCCTATGAATGACGAGCGAGAACATCAGTCACTAGTAGTATGTGTCGTAAGGTGTGGACACAAGGAAAACTAATGTGATTTTGCATTACACCTGAATTAAAGAATACTAAATTAAAACGCAATTTCAAATTGGAAATGGTAACGGCTTTCTTCTCCAAAACTCTGAATTTTGTTATAAATTTTACTGTTGGATTACTAATTATTATTAAAGACCAGTCCAGGTTTCATTGGATTATATATTGGGGAGTTTCCTTCATTTTGGTAATTATTTCTTTATGCTATCGAGTTTTCTCTTTTTTTTTACTTCCAAGACGACGATTGTATTTTTTTTAATGATTTTTAATTTCCTTTTCATTCAAAGGAAATAGGTTTAGGAAACTTGCTAAAATTGATCCATAGATCCAAAAAAATTTACCCTTAATTTAATACCTTTAACACATTTCACGGTTTCGGTGTTTACTTGCGGAATTTTTCCATGGTGGAAGTAAAATAAATATGCTTTGTAAATTCCAATAAATAAATTTATTCTACGATCATGATTTCTATACATTGTCTTCTTCAGGTGGAATTGAACAGTGTGTATTTATTTTTCTTATGCTCTAAATAAAATTATCTTATTACTAAAAAAAAACTAAAAATAGTTTGTTTTTAAAATGAATATAAATGAACTAAAAATCTTAGTTATACATTGGGATTTCAACGTCGAGAAACAGGAGAAAAATCGTTGATTTTAGCTGAAGGTTAACATTATTATAAAGCACCACTTTTCCACTGCTTCCAATCTTTTTCTCTGAGAGTCATAATGTCCTTGTCTCACTTGCGAATAAAAGTATGCTACATATGCCCTAATGGACCTCTTCCTTATTTTCAGTAATTATTTTCTTCTGAAAGAATTCTTTCTTTTCCTGGGCAATATTGCTTATTATTCCCTACTTTTTTTACATGATTGGTGATCTTTCTTCCTAGATGGCAGAATTATTCCACCTGCCCGATTGTTTCATTCCTTAGCTTGATTTGACTGCTGTTTCCCTTACTCCGGCCGTATACCATTACTTTATTATTCTTTTTTGTGCTTAAGTTGTATTTTCTCATTCCCCTTTCATTGCAGGCCAATGCCTTTGTTAAATCTTTTTTTTTATAAATATAGCAGTTTAATTAGAAGGCTTTGTTGTCCTACTACCTTGTGGAGACTGTGGCGCAGGTCTGTCCTTATACTTTAATGGTTGCTCTTCTTGAAGCCGCCAATATCACGTATCATCACATGACCTGCGTGTGTAATCGAGTCACGTTACGGAAGTAGGCTCTTAAACATCAGCTCATAATGGCGGAAGGTAACGGTGTAATTTATCCACGCATTCAGACTATGGAATTGAATATGTTCGTAATAGGAAAGCTAAGGAAACAAATTAGCAATCAGTAATTGGTTAGAACGAATTCTTCATACAGGATGTCATATTATAAATAATTTTTTCTAGCATATACTGACAATTTGAACACCTGGAATGACTTGTAGCGGAGAACGCAAAAATAAACAATGTGCACCACTTAAACATGATAAGAGAGATTTTTTCACTGCATTACTTAGTTTAAATCTTTGTTTATATGAGAACGTGGCCATAGAGAAAGGACACCTGGAGAAAGATTTCCTATTTAGTTATGTATTTATAACGTTAATGATGGATTAATCCCAGTTTCTATAAAATCAACAGAAGTCTATTGATCTAGAAATCTAATGTTACAATAATATTAGACATTATTATCTCTTTTGAAGTGACATCAATGTGGCTTCAGTGAATTAGTGAGTCTCAGTAATTCAGTGCCTAATAAAGTGATACTGAACTTTCAGTGTTCCCAAGTAAAGCTGTAAAAATGATTAAAATGTGATTTAAAATATGAACTTCCTTCATATTTATTTGAGTGAGATAAAGTAAAACTAATATATCTTAATGTATCATTCTACTTACTTGTCCCGAATACCAGATTGATTAATTGAATGGTAAATGTAATGGTGTGGAAAGAGTTGAAAATATTCAGTGTAGTAGTGGTAATGGTGATTGCAAACGAAAAACAAATGGGTTGAAATTTTGAACAACCCGTTTTATAAAAACGTTTAGGGTACATAGTATGCTGAAAAAATGTCACTCCCTCTCTCCCAACCCTGAGTCCTCTAAGTAGTTAAATAATTGTAGTTTTATATTTGTCTGCTAATACTTAGACCAAAACCACAGTGATCAACCCGAAGGTTGGTATGTTAAGTGAGGGTAGAGCTCACCCAGTACTAGACCCACGGCGTGTGGAAATTCACACATCAGGGTAGAGGGGGGCCAGTTTCTTTCCCTGTGCCGCCTGTGGTTTCCCAAAAAACGATGTGGTACCCGAAAAATCACTCATTTTGCCTTTATCTCGAACCCGGGTCCCCAGGTCAGTAGCCAATCACTCTACCCACTAGGCTACCACGACCCCAATACTTGTTACATACTAATAAAATGTTTGCATTTAAATATGTACTAAGATTCCCGCAAGAATATAATCCGTCAATTTTGTAAATAGAAGGTTAATTTCATTCGTAGTTTCACTTGAGTGAAATTCATTTTTAATTTCCTTTGCTTAACTTTCACATGATCAGTTGTCGACATTTTTAATAGGGTCCATTTTTCCTTTGCTTATGATGAAACTGCTACTGCATAATTGAACGCTACAATATTGTATGGAAACTATTCGTTTTTAGAAAATATTACCTATCTTTCGAATTTACATATTTTTACTGTCATATCGGTGTGCGTAGGAGGACATTCAATGCCTACATACATAAAATACACCTTTAAGCTCTTACAATAAGCGGAGTTTAAAGCGGGGTATCATTCATTTGATGTCCAATTGAAATAGGCTTTTCATAAATGTTGTCCTCTGAAGCTTCGTATATCGTAGTAGCAGTAATTAATATATCCCATCAGAAGCCTACCTTTCACTATAGGTAAAACACCTGTGAATGAATAATAATGTATAATGTTAGATATGTCATTCGGAACATAAATTTTTCATTCAGTTAACTTTGTATGAACACAATATAGAAAGTGATAGCATTACCTAATAGCAGTTAAAATATTTATTTGTTCATCTTGATAACTTATTTCATTACTATCATTTCTGCTCAAATTACTTTTCTTTTTCCGGTCAGCAATGTTGAGAACACTTTAATACATTTCTTACTCCTCGATTTTCCAAACACTTTACTTCCTATGCTTCAATTCAAACACATCCAACTTTAAACAATAGGTACTAGGTGTGCTTAAGATAATCGTAGTTTATGAGGACCTTCTACAAAAATTATTTTCTGTTGAATCCAAGATTTAATTGTGCTTCGGGACAGCAATAACGATCGTCCAATAGAGAGAAATTACTTGGTAAATTTAAAAATGCGATAATTAAATAAGATAATGAGAATTTCGGTTTTTTTTGGCACTATGTAGATTGAGGCGGAGAAATCTATAAAATATATTTATGCTGTTCCACCTCGCTTACATTAATTTTCTTGAAACGGCCCGCACATTTAGGTGACTTTTAACTACCGACCAATGCCAATCAAGCGACTATGCAGAGTAAGCTTCCGTGTAGACCCTTAAAAACGTTCCGCCGACCAAGAAAACGATTAAAAAAAAAACTCCTATCACTCACTCCTTTCGTTTCGTCTCGGAGGTTATAACCGCGGGAGGATCGGCAGATGTCGTACATATCGGAGGGCGACCAGCATTCTTTTCCGAGTGGCGGACTCGGAAGAATGATGGGAGTTTCGGGGGAAGGGAAGCGTGTCAAACATTTTATTTCCTACCGCTCTTTTTTTTCCGGGTAGAGGAGGAGGATGAGGGGAATTCACATCCCACGGTGACTCTGTGTAGTAAGGACGGGGGGGGGGGGGGGTAAGAGTAACCACATCGGAAGAATGGAAATCCGCCTTCCGCTCTCTCTCTCC
>WURS02313316.1:0-84702 GCA_011762765.2 Rhinocypha anisoptera
TTTCGAATTTAGAACTTTCACTGTACCTTAACGACAATGACCACTGACTTTTCATGAGTTTGAGGGCAGACTGTATTGCATGGAAACTGTTTTTTTCAACGTAATTTCAACAAATATTTTGTTTTTATATCTTTTAAAGTATGGGTCTAAACTTAACCAGTATTTTTGTTCGGGACCTTTCTTATACACTAGTTTGTGTTGCGGACACATTCAAGACCAGTAACACAAATCAGTGTAGGAGAAAGTTCTCAAAACAAAAATGCTGGTTAAGTTTAGAGTCATATTTAAAGTATTGATTGTACCTACTGCGACCAGCGAAATATTACATTTCACGGAGACACTAGATGGCAGTGGCTCGGTCAAGTTTCAAAATACGACACTTAAACCAAACCGCAGATGGCATCGATGCCAGTGTTTCATTAGCCAATAGTTAAGATTCAACATTGATTTGTTTGTGCTTCACAGAATGCATCTAATCAGAGTAATTGATCGATGCATTGAGCGGCACATTTGAAGCGGTACTAATTGCGGAAATGACACTCACCATTGTCATAGTCATAGACCAGCATACACACTGTATATACAGTGGTATACAAGCTTGCATTGGGACAACTGGTGGAACTTTGTGGGCGAACATTCAACTGATCAATGGTAGATGGAGTGGAGTTGGCCAACTGAGTCGACCACTGCTCACAGTGCACTGACTCAATTCAAGGCCTTCCTTCTTCCACTTCTTCGCACTCAGTCTTGAGCAGCTTTTTTTCTCCATCTGCTATGTTCAATTGAACTCGACCTAACTGTTGATGGCAGGATGGCGCGCAATGGTCATTGGCAAATAATTAGTAACATCTTTCACCTAAAATGCATTGCTTCAACAAGGCCAATTGTTACAGCGCATCTCTCAACACCTTCTGAGACAACTATTCGGCAATTTTTAATAAGCTAATATAAATTATTATAAGCTATAATTGTCTTTTTGTACTTAAGCCAAATTATTTTTCAAAAACTAGTACGAATTTTAAAAAATAGCATGATATATTCCTAGAACATAGACTACATGTTGAAAAAATGTAGTCAAATCGGATAATTTAGTATCAGAGCAATAATTGCATGTTTATCAGGCAACCTTCTTATGGTGGTGGTCCAAAGCTTAAATATGATGAAAAGTTTGAAATTGAATTTGAAAATATGTTAAATTTGACGACTAGCAAATGATGTGTTTGCAAAATTCGAAAGAAATGAGTGCTGTTGAGTGAGTGAAGGCTAGTGGGCTAATGAACGACAGTGGCCACTTGTGGGTGGCTCCAAGTCCATTCTCTCTCACCGTCACACCACCATCAACACTAGTTTGTACTGCCACCGAGCTTCTCGCAATGCTATCGTGTCAAACAACACCCAAATCAGCACCTTCTACATCCACCTATTTCAGGTCATCTACCTTATTCATTCTTGATTTTTAATCAATAGAAAGTAACTTTGAAATTTAATGATGGCAATCCTTCGCATTCAAAAAAACTAAGTTAGGTTTGTCAGTGAATTGAATAATTTTTTACCTAGTAGAAGAAGTTAAGAAGAACTAAACCAAGCAATTTGATCAAAAACATTGTATGTATTGTCTGTCAATTTCCCCAAGATGTCTGGCGTTAGTGCACAGTGCATATTGCGTGATTTAGCTGAGGCTTATCTCGCTAGTGTCTGGTTCTATCTAGTCAAGTCAGCAAATTCGACAACAAAGTGGTCAGTTTCGTTCGCTTACTTTCCCTGACTGCAAAAGAGATAAGAGTTATCACCCGCTGACGCAGCGGTACCTTACCGCCCACAAATGGCCCGAGAACAGAGCGAGCTCCGAGACAGCCCACTGCGCTCACACTACCTGTATATGCGTGAGAGGATTAGCACCGTAACTTATACGTTGACATGATCTGTTGTCTTTTCTCAACCATTCAAACCTTAACACTTCTACTTCACCAATGACGCAATTGCAAGAAAGTAAAAGTGATCCCATAGAAGCCGACTATGAATTGACGACCAATCTAGAAAAAAGACATTAGTAGTGAATCCTTCGATTCTGCAAAAGCAGCAGACATTCAATGCATGGCGTACGTGCCGGTGGTCGAGTTGTGATCCTTTTCATGTACTCGCATCAGCGCCACTCATCGACATAGCATGTACTGCAGTGTTTGCCATAGTAATGATTTGTCTGCCATGTCTGTCGGCGACAAGGTTGCGTCGCAAACAAGTCACATGCGCGATGACATGCGCCTTGTGAAGGAAATCAGTGGCAAGACAAACAGCTTATCCTTTTAGGAATGATGCTTCCTTGTCTCACTTCGTCAACTCTTCGTACTAAGCAATATGGTCTCTAGCTAGGCGCTTCAGTTGGATTGGTGACATGAATTAGCTCGATTCATTGATGTCTACGGACAATCTTGTTACTATTTGGTCAAGAACGAGGAAGGGAAAAAGAGAGTGACACTAAGATGGGCGTGGCAGTGAGCGAATTGGTGTGCTCTCCATGGTGGATCAGTGTGCGCCATGGTGATGCGCCATGCCCTGGCACAGTGTGGCGCAGCAGAATCGGGAGGACTACGTGAGCATTGCCACCTACACCTACGCTCGGCAGCCCTCACTGCCGAATCTGGGTTACTTCGTGTCATCGCACTGACTACCACTGTAGCATCTTTCACAATTTGTGTAACATTTTGGAAAAACAATAGTGCTCCCTTGGAGCTTCTCAATGTTTGGTCTCGTCTGGAATGAACCGTTTCTGAGCTTTCCAGAACATTCTCGAACTAACCAAAATAATTAATCTAAGGGTGTAGTCTTTGGATATTTCCACTAGCACATATAAGGGGCATATTGTCATGGATAATTTGCATACAGTGTATGCCATACACTTAGAAACTTATAAGTGGTTGACAGTGAGAGGAGGTCGAGAAAAATGTTCCATCAAGAATGGTTCCTGAGTTTTCTATGCACCTTGTGCCATCGAGTGACACATTGTCATTTACCGCCACCATCTACTCTGCATTCTTAGACAACAACGAAACTCAAGCTTTACGAGTGGAATTTAGAAAGATGGGCAAAAGCCGGAAAAGTACTTTGAGGAACATTGGCTAAGGAGAGCGAAGCAGAGGGATAAAGAGAGAGAAAGGCAGTGGCGGTAGTGTTGTTGTTATGGCTGGTTGGCAGTTAGACCTCGACGCGCACTCCAAAGAGGAGTGTCTGGTGTCAGCATGCGACACAAAAAAATTCCATTGAAACCAATGGCAAATGCTTGCGTGCCAGTCACAACCCCATTGGTTTCAATAGAAAAAATATTTTGTGTCACATGCTGACACCAGACACGCCTCTTTGGAGTGATCGTCGAAGTCTATTCGCAGTGTGTTACTGTGTGTACCAGCTGAGCGAGCTCGCTCAGCGACACGCAATGATCGTACGAGGTAGGTTTAGCCAATCGCGAGCGGGTGGCAACAAGAATCGCTAAACTTGGTTATCTGCTAGAAATAGGTGTTGTCTACTTAGCACTGTGGTAGGATCGGTGCTGTGTGAATGTAAAGCAGGCCATATAAAAGATAGTTGTAAAAAGCTCCGCCTATTGTAAGAAGGTATCGATGAGTATGGTTGGCAGTGCCCTGTATGGATAGCGTGGAGAGAAACGTAGCGGGTGCGGCAGCAAAGCGAAGTGGTGTGTGGAGATCGCAGTGGCAGCACTGGCCCAACCACTAACACTCCCGCAGTCGAGCGATCAAGATCGAGCTAGGTGATGTGTGTTTGAGTGAAGCCCTAAGTGAGGTCGTGCAACCGATTGTGCACTCTCATGTGTGCCGCCATCGTTTGATCCATGACCAGCGTGAACAGGATTCGAGGGAGACTGCAAGATCAGATCAGACCCCTATGGGAAGAGAGTAGCTTGTCAACTATCACCACACAACATCGTGGCCCTATCACAACAAAAATTATCAATTGTCGTCTGATGTCATCAGAAAAGCATACCACTTGTGATCGTTGGGAGATGATGAAATAATTTATGCTGCAATTGGTCACCTTTCTGCGGCAAGCCACTGTCACCATCCAAATTGGCTGTTTTCCGTTTTTACCAGCTCTTTCTCGGAAATCCATCGTTTCAGTTGCGAAGTCTTGCACCAAACTGGTACGCTTTTAAGAAGTTTGGGTTGTAGTGTTATCAAGTGAAGGCCTGCGCTTAATCCAAGAAGGTATTCTCCATCATCGGTGCCTACTGTCAGCTGTATTGCTGGATTCTACTCGGACAAAGAAATGCTCGAGTAAGTTTGTTGCAACAAAAGCAATTCGAGAATGCAATCATTTCTTGAAGTTTGATATTTTTTAAAAAAGATTGTTTATATTTTTGTAACGATTTACTTGGAAAATCTGATTGTGATTATTTGAAACCTTCCTTGTACCGGGTAAACTGTTAATGACTGTCGATATAGTGGAAGAAAGCAAGTTTCATGAATTACTGATTGCCGCATTTAACAGGCTATTCTTTTGTGAATAATTGTGATCTTACACGCCAAATATCAACCTCGACATAATTTTAGTCAAGCCAATTGAGTTATGTTCACCTGCATGAATTGATCAGAACATTTGCTGGTATGAGTATCGAAAATTTGGTATCATCTTGCCATGAATGAGGATGACTAACTAAAATTGGCATTATTTGAAGTCATTTTTTTTATTTGTTTTGATTTTTTCTCAAGAACTTTTGTTATTTTTTTTATAAATTTTGTTATTGTTATGTTTTTTTTATTTTGGATCCTCAAAATCGAATGAATTATTAATTTTGTGGTGAATTTTCATCATTGTCGAAGCGATATTGGCAAAATCACTCTGGGCCTTAGTCATATCTCTCCCCTTCATTGCTTTGTAAATCCCATAGACTTTTCAGACTACCCTAAAGCTTGTCAACATCATCAAGTTTAAAACGAAAAAAACTTGGTCCTGTTTGTGAGAGTACTTTGCGTGTGATATTACCTCGCTCAGCGAATCACTCATTTGGCCATTAACTTTCTATGCTGTCCTCTCTTTTGTTTGACGAAGGAAAAAAACTGTTTTGGTCATTGCTCAGCATCGTTTTTTGAAAACTTTCTTTTAAGAAGATTGCATTATTTTGAAGTTGTATATAAGACTTTTCATATTTTTCTACCCAAAACGTTATTCATTTTTATTTTTTAAATGACTATATTGTAAGAAGAAAAGTAGAGTAATCTGAAAAACTTAACCTCTATTTTTATATATATTACAAATCGCACAAGCTTGGACAAGCAAACTCATTTTTACGAAAAACTACTCTCGATTGTGATATTGTTCCTAAAGATTGTTGGCGCACATCGCTTTCTATGAACAGCAGCAAGCCTCTTGTTGACTGTTTGCTCTCAAGATCTCATTTCATATATTCTATGCGTTGCTGATTGCAAGATATTTGGATCCAGACCCGGTGCTGATACTTGTTGAATTTGTGGTTCATTGCGAAGATGGTGAAAATGGTTAACGATCAAGGTGAGTTATCTAACACAGTCTCACCTAGCCTCAATGGCCTAGGGCACCATTTAAATGCCTTCTCACAGTTAGACAAGCTCACATTCACAGCTGTCAAGCTGCACATATCGGCCGCCTCGCCTCAGTACGGCTGTGGCAGCAGTTTGGCTTGATTGTATCGTGCTTTGTCCAACGGCTGCGCCCGCCCAACCTCTCCTCGAGCAGTGCCTTTGCCACGGTGGCCCCGATCACGTAGACACTTGGCTACCAGGCACTAATGCGGTGCTCTGCTCACGCTAGCTAGGCCACAACAATGACTCGAGATGATCACCCCTCGGGTTCGCACTAAAGTAAACTCGTCCATTCCTTGCTCAGCAGGTTTTGTTTGGCTAGTCAACGGTTTGTTTTGATTCGACCTATTCTACTGCGCTAAATTGAAAATATATATTGTCACTACTTTATCGATATTTTTTATTTGAGAAATGTTTATTTATCCAATTTTGATAAGTCTCGGTATCGCACGAAAACATTTTCAATGATAAAGAAGCGTTGAGGTGACTGAACTACAACTAGTGTTCCTGTTTAGAGACTAGGTTGCTGTTAAGTGTGGAGAGTGTTTGAGTCGGGCACGGGTTGTGCATAGTGCAGTGACAAAATTGTCATTGTCTAGCATCACATGATGACTAGTGGACTGAGTATCACTCGATAAGTATCGCATTGTCACCATAGCTGCTATTGTTATCTGGCTAATACCCCGTGATTCTGCTTTAGTTGTGGATAAGTATTTTTCCACGTGAGAATTGATAACATACTCGTAATCTTTATCTTGTGCCATTGCTTTCGATTACAATACCGATCCTATATTGCTTATGCACAACTCGTTTGCTTGGTTACCAAGTGATCTAATTTTTGGTAAAAGTTTAAACCCGTTTATTTATATTTGATTATTTGAGGTATTAAGAAATTGGTGGGATAACTGACAGAAAGTAAAGTCTATAAGAAAAAAGAATAAACACTTGTTGCTTTAAATTAGAATTTGAAATCGGAAGTTTTCTATTGCGTTATTTTAAGCTGGTGATGAGCATATCTAGTTGCAATAGCTAGACACTGCTTTTGATCTCAGGCATTGAGGTCTGGACAGGCATTACCCATATTCGTCTCTCATTTACTCTGGCTTGTGTTGCTGGAATAATTCAATGAGCTATTCCGTCAAATGAAGCTTTGTTTCTATTGGTGCTGATTTGAATATAACCTACATAAGCTTGGGTGGTGTGTGCAAATGGATGCCTAGCATAGTAATGCAGTGCTTCGTGTCTCATTAGTCGTGTTGGTGGGCTACTATTCTGCTCAACACCAACCATATTTGTTGATTCGTTATCTAATCTCAATCGATAGCTATTTTCTTTGCGTCAAAGCATACGCATACAACTCTCATCTTCCACCTGAACGGGAGTAGAACGTAGTCGAATCGATGTCAACTGGAGACTAGAATAGTGTTTGTTTAATGACGCTATTGTTTGATAGTTTGATTGACACCGGTCCTCTAGTATGTAGTGGTTTCAAGTTGACCTATTCGGACGCACTGAGAGACTTTCTCAGTTCTTCGTTTGCTTCTAATGGATTGAAATAGTGAAATATCGTTGAACTTCAATCGCTCAAACTGCTTACTTTGTTGAATTGGAATAATTTGCTCGAGTTTTCATTGTATGGTTTCTAGGAAAGGTTACGACCTTTCACGTTGGTGTTAGAGTGATTGTTGTGTGCACCATGATATGCAATGGTGAGAGTTTCTGGTCGTCAATCCTGATAACGCGCCCGCTGCACTCAGCCGCTGAGCTTGGTTGAACTCTTGCTAGTGCTCGGCCCGCTCGTGCTCAAGTGAGTACTGTGCTAAGTGCTTGGCGCCGCAGACAGGTGAGATGAATCTTGGCATGAACTAATTGTGTAGCCAAATCCAGTTTTAAAATAACTCACCAAGATGGTGCTAGCTTGGTTAAGAATAGAAGTGGCCGGACAGCACGGCTCTTAGTGGTGATTACTTAACTCTCACCTGCGGGCTCTACCAGTCGGCTAACCTTGAAAATACAGACGCGCTTCTCTTGCAATGAGGCGTTATCTTGCTTGACCGGCTTGGATAGTCTATTGCTTTGTATTTTTTGCATATCTGCCCGGTTGGATCAAAAGCACCTTTTACGATGACTAGTAGCTTTGAGCTAAGTTTATCCATTCATGATTCTATCTTAAAAAACTATATTTTTATGTTGACCCACTCGTGTTCATTTTTCTCTTACTCTATCAGCTGTAGTCCAGTCTGTCAACGCATTAAGAGATGAAGGATACTGAAGTACTATTCTAGTCTCTTAGGTAACTTTTTTGTATAATGACTTAGGTGATCTGCTTACAAACTTTCGTGTGACATAAGGTCTAGAATCCTTTAAAAATCTAGAATACGATGCTATTGTTGTAGCGTGAATGAGTTAACGTATTCAGTAGAAGCCAGTCACGTAGGCTCACTTGTTCACAACTGGACCCTTGCTTTGACCTTGACGCTGACCAACCTGCCTAACCTGCTATCCGACTTTCTGTAGAGCGACTCTGTCCGGGCGACTGGTTTGTCAGTTGGTAGCGACATGTATTGGTGCTCACTGTGCGCGAGGCATACCCATCACCTTGAGTCGTCTTTGCCAGTGGTCCGACCCATTCCCCCACACTCAACACAGCTCCCTCTACTCTAACTTTCTGGTTATGCCTCTAGCAGTTAGCGGTAGTGGTTCACTCTTGCTCCTCTAAAGGGGGTATTCTCTTGTTAGGCATTTTCAAGGACATTGATGCCGTCCTAGTATTGGACACCAATTTGGCTGCTTCTATTTTAGTGATTCTATTGAGGAGAAACATTATACTAGAACTAGATGGACCCGAGAAACTTATCTATAGTAGTCAACTGCAACTATTTGAGAACTAGTTGCAATGAAACTATGTTCTTCCTGTCTTCTTAGACTATATATCACAAGAACGCTTGTGGTATTTGGAAAGAGTGTAGGGGTACGCTTCACTTGCATTAGTTAATATGTAGTATTTCTGTCTTCACATGATAACTAAAGCTAAATCACATTAGTTTTAACTATAATTATTAAAATTTATACTCTTTCTACTTACTATTAGTATATAATGGCTATATACTTTTAATCGATAATTAGCAAACTATCGATTTGGCAAGACCACTCTAAGGTGCTGCATGATTGCCAAAAGTAATCTTACCATGATGGTTGGTATTTTGGTAACTGATACAGTGGTGCTTCATTTTTCACCGAACCACTGTAAACAGTGTAACTTTGGTAATGGTTAAATTAAACAACGTTTTACGTATTTTTCAAAGTGAAACTTGAAGTAACACTGTATATCATCATTGCTGTTACTAATAGATCATTTTTAGCCCGGACAATGTAAATAGAGCAAGAAATATACAGTGTCTAGAATGTAGACTCTACATTTTCAGTGATGCTGCTCAATAGAAAGAAACGTGTCTCCATCTCACACTGAGTGGTTTATATAGAAGGAACTTAGCCGCTTAGAAGCAGAACTCGAAATAGGTTTTGCTGTTTCACGTTGTTTTCTTTGCAACCCGTCCGCCTGACTACTATGTCCTTGGCAATGACTTCGACCCATTCTGAACTGTCCTTAGAAGTAGTATATTACCAAAAATATAAAGTTATGTTCATCTTATTGGCTCACATTCGATTGACTCATTCTTAGCACAACAACCCATACCATTGTGTGCTGCACCCTTATTGCATTAGTTGTCGTTGGCAAGTTCGCCGCTCTTTATCATGTCAGCCTATCACTTTTTTATTTACTTGATAAGCTTAGTTTTGTCTATCACTAACTGGCAAGTCTTTTTGGCTTCAAATTTATTGTTGCAACTCTGCCAGAGAAATGTCATGGTTTTGTCTTTTGTAATAAGAGTAATTTAGTGATATTTAACATCATACGATAGTAATGTTAGGTTGAAGAAGCACATATTGATACGAGGAGTAAAGGATGGCACTGATTAGCATCTTTGTCTTGATTGGTCCCTGCTCTTCCCGGTGTGCAATTGATTTTCACTACAGCCTAGTTGCGATTACTTGAGACTGTCTAGTCACGAGGCTTCTCCGTCACCTCTTTGCTTCTGCCACTGTGGCTCTTTTAGTTTAGTGAACGCTAATCTTGGACGAGACCATTCTCTTCTATCGAATTTGTGAGAAAACTGGTGGTTGTTGGTTGGGCCTACGATGGTGGCAGGCAGAGCAACCTTGAATCGGCTGGATGCGCGACGGTGGTGTAATTTGCTCTGCCCGACCGACCGACTCTCGCTCTCAGTGCTCCCTCTTTCTGCCCCTCTGCTTGCTCACCCCTGTTACTGCCACCGCCGTTATTTATAGTGCTCGACGCGCTCTCAGTGCATCTCGTTCGAGTCATATGACTACAGCCTCAGTGTGGCTCGATGTTGTCTGTGGTGAGATCACGTTCGCCACCAGGTCGAGCTAGGCATAGTATTGGCGGTGGTGGTGGGGCACCACTTTGGTCTACACTATCACTATAATGCACTTTTTAGCGTACTTTTTTCCTTGACTGTTCATTGTCGATTCAAACTTAGTATGAGATAACAGGCCCTATTAACTCAATGGGACATTCTTGAATTTGCATGACAACACGGTCCCATCGTTAATCAAGTATTTATGCTGCTCTTAGTTGAGTCCATCTTGGTTTATTTGTAGTTTAGAGGTATAAAAACTTGACTCTAAGTTGAATTTACTTGTAATAAGTAATAGAGTAATACTCAACTGATGCTTTATTAGATTTGAGTGCTTTTGGTTACTATCTCCAGTACTTATTTCCATTGTGTTACATAACAAACAGGCATTTTATTATTTTAATGTTTGGTGTATTTCGATGCATCCTCGTTACAAATACTCTACTTGGCTTGACAGAGCCGAGCAATAATCTAACTGTAGCTGACACTGTTGTTGTTTGGCAAGATCACATGTTATGAAATGGGCTGATAAGTGGCGCTCGATATCGACTGTCTGGTTGGGCGGCTAAGCGGCAACAAAACCTTGAGCCTGATGCTTCTGTTGGCTGGTTTGTCTGGCAACGAAAGCAAAAGTGGCAGAGGCGGTGGTGGAGGTGCTTCCTTGGCTTCACCACAAGAAGTGCTGCCGTGGTGGAGGCGGGCAAAGCAACTCTCGATGCTGGCAGGACTGGTGCTGCTGTGTGCTGCCCGGACACCACCGACACCACCAGTCAGTCGGCTCGTTCGCTGCCGGCTGCTCGGTTGTTTGCCTGTTGGGTGCAGTGATAGTGTTTTAATCAATCTGTGGCACGTCTCAGGTTAATCAGTAAAGCATAGGAGAAGTACCACTCACAAACACCACTATCGCTGTTCAGCTTCCGACCAGTCATATAAATGCTCAGGCTAGTGGCAGTGCCATTCTACTGCGGCCATCGACAAGTGATCATCAACCTTGCTTATACCAAGGGATGGCTTGACTGCGGTCAACAAGTGAGCTCATCTTTGCCGAAAAATCTCTCAAAAAACCAAGCTGATTTATTGGCTAGGTCAATGTTGTCACTGCCACTTGTCATAGAGTTCGCATGAATTTATTGCACCAATTGCCTTTCCATTCTTCTTTTTCCACCCCATTTTATCCACTCAAGTCTTGGCCGGTCCAAGATGGCTTTCTCTGTAGATATCTATTCTCATTCTTCCACTCAGAAATGTATGAGGGTTTTCGCATTATTTTAAACCTTTTTGGTTATATATTTTTAACTAATTATTAATTGTTTGTTAAAATTTTAGTGGAGTTTGTCAACCGGTTTCGTAACGATGATTTGGAAGAGGAACATCAATTTGTGTTTGAAGATGTCGACTCGGAAGATGGTGATAGCGGACAGGAAGATCCGCGTTCATCTCGAAGCCATTGTGCTTCTGGTGTGGTTCGACGCGCTAATGCTGAGGGTATGGAAGCCTTCGAGGACACCACTGATGAGTCGGTTGACGAAGAGGAACCCGCCGATCTCTTCGATTCAGACGACTCGGGCAACGATGAGCTTGATGACGAGGTGATCGAGTCGGGCTCGGGCGATCCATTGCGCAACAAGACTGGCGGCGATGAGTGGAAGTGTGTCAGCAACCCGATTCCTATTCCGGAAGAGGCTACTTGTCCCATCAAAGTACCTGTCAACAACCGTCCTAAGCGTCATCGACGACCGCGTCGCAATCGCAAACGCCATGAACGCATCAGCACTAGCATTAGTAGCAGTCTCATGGCCAGTAATTTCACTGACCTCTACTACCTCAGCGGCGAATTACTCGGTGAAGGTGCCTACGCTTCAGTGCATGAGTGCCGCAGTCTGGAACAAGACCAGAAGCGATATGCAGTCAAAGTGATTAACAAAGGTGAACGTGGCCACTCACGCTCGCGAGTTTTTCGCGAGATTGAAATTTTTTATCAGTGTCGTGGTCATCGCAACATTATTCAATTTGTCGAGTACTTTGAAGATGCTGAACGATTCTACCTGATTTTCGAGAAAGTGGAAGGAGGACAATTGCTATCGCACATCCAGAAGCGAGTTTACTTTACCGAGAACGAAGCCAGTCAAATTGTGCGTGATATAGCTAGTGCTCTTAAGTTTCTTCATAGTCGAGGTATTGCACACCGCGATCTCAAGCCTGAGAACATTCTCTGCTATTCTGAGACTCAAGTCTGCCCAGTGAAAATATGTGACTTCGACCTAGGCTCCGGCATTGTGCTTTCGGAAAGCTCACCAGTTTCTACCCCGGAATTGTTGACTCCCGTTGGCTCGGCTGAATTTATGGCTCCCGAGGTTGTGGAAGCTTTTATGGGCGAGGCCTCTCCATACGACAAGAGGTTAGTGTTTGTTTCATTTGTTTCAGGATAAAGAGTCACCTTGACTAACTGTTGTTGTCGATGCAGATGCGATCTCTGGTCTCTGGGAGTAATCACTTACATCTTACTCTGCGGCTATCCGCCTTTCTATGGTTGTTGTGGCTCGGATTGCGGCTGGGAACGTGGAGAGTTTTGCGGCTCCTGCCAAGACCAACTCTTTACTTGCATCCAGAAGGGAATCTATGACTTTCCGGAGCGCGAATGGGCATACATCTCAGAGGAAGCAAAAGATCTCATTCGGCATCTTTTGGTAAAGGATGCCAGCCAACGCTACACGGCTGAGATGGTGCTCAACCATCCTTGGGTTCAATATGGCGGTCCGCGAACCTTTTTGCAGACACCAAAGGTGATTCGCCGCAACAACTCGGCTAAAGATTTGGCTGCATTTGCTGAGAGTGCTAACGCTATGAAACGCTTGTTCATCAAAAATCTTTATTCGAACTCGATCAGCTCAGTAGCTGAGCTTGGATCTAGCGGCATTTCTCGTGCTAAGTTGTTTGCTCATCTCGAGAAGAGCGACGATGGTGATTCGGGCACTGACTATGATAGCTATGACTATGGCTTGCAGTTCGCGCTGCAAAACACGCCCAACTCGACCGACTCGGAGACGGCCAGTCACTCTCCGCCTGTCTTTGATTCGACTGATCTCAAAACACCCCTGGCAATGACAACACTGGAGCAGCATCAGAAGCAGCAACAGCAGACATCACTTGTGTCACCAGTTGCCAAGAACACTAAACAATTCTTTCGCGATCGCAACTTTTCATGTGGCCAACAAGCCAGTCGACAACATCAGCCACAGGCTGGTCTTGTTGGTCTTGCGGCAAATGCTTCTCGACCACAATCCATTCGTATGACACTCTCATTAGATCGCAATCTAATTCTTGGCACCGATCCCGCTCTGATTGGCTTCTGATCTCGCGGTTCATAAAGTGAATAATCCCACCAATCATCCCACCTTATAAGAAGCCATTAGAACTTGTTATGTGCAACATCAATATTCAACTTTAATATATATATATATATACATCATATTGTCTTCTATTATTACTATTGTCAAATCCTAAATTTATATTTTTTGACACTTGCACTATTTGTATGAGCATATTGAGCAGACATCTTGCTGATTTTTCTTTACATCTTTTCACCTGCTGCAGTTGAAAGCTTCCAGTCAGCCTTTTTTGTGATTATCTATATTTTTTTGGTTGATATATGTCATTTCCAGTTATCCTTTACCAAGAACAATAATCATTTTAACAAGTTAAGACTTTCTAAATGTTTTTTACACAGTTATATGTTCAGGTGAACTCCATTTATATAACGCTATATATGACGAGCACCACCGTTTTGTAACAAATAAATGTATCTTTTAAAATCATTTTTCTAACACCAATTTAGAGTCATGGTTTTGGCAATTTCTACTTATTTTATATTGTTTTAGGCAATCTTTTTGTAACTTTTGTATTTTTTTATCCCGTTTTTCTAAATTTTTAGTTGTCACAAATCAGAGATGATAAGACACCAATTTAAAATCCAAAAACAAATGCTCGTATCAGGCTTGATGACTCATGAAGCATTTAAAAAATATGTGAAAGTCCATTAACATTCAAGTCATTTGTAATGGTTGACTAGAGTCCAATCGCCACATTGTCCATTCTGGAATGAAGTTGAGCAAACCCGATCCCAGTGCCACTCGATGCCGATCTCAACCAACCCAACTCACCCACTGCAGTCCACTATTCTAATAAGCACAATGTTTGAAATGTGCAAGTATTACTTGGTGACATTCAATGACAAACACCTGCACGACATCATCAATACACCTACTCGGTCTCGGCTCACCATCTCTCAGTTTTCACTAGACATGACTCTTTTTAGACTACCTAATCAACCGTTGCCATCCACTCAAATCAATTCGAGCATTTACGCTGTTTAACTTGTTGTTTCCATCTAATTTTTGAATAAAACTGATGCTTCTGTCAATCTACATTTGACTTGGTTAATTTATCACAAAGAATGGCAAGGCTAACTGAGGAATATGAGAACTAAAATCATAATTTCGTAGATAATATTTAGAATATTAATCTTAGGGCTAAAAGCAACGTGTGAAAGCGTTCTAATAGACTTCTGTAGAGATCGAATTGAGATCGGATGAAGTCATGACATGCTGGAACAGGTGGAGAACGGCAATGTGCAATAGAGATGCTCAAGTGCTGTTCTAGCATGCTAATATTATAAGTAGAATCTGAGCGACTCTCGATTGTAAATAAGAACTTTCACCAATAAAGTCTTTCAATGTTAAATATTTTTTCAGTTATTTTTTAATGTCAATTCACACTAATCTTATTATTAAGTTTAAAAAGGGTGATTTGAACTAACCAAACATAGCATTGTGTCAAGTTTGATTTTTCAAAATCCCGAAAAGTGCTGTAACGTTGTTTAAGTAGGGCCATATTTGCAAAACAACTCATGTGTCTCTCATGCGATATGCCTAAAAGTTGAATCATTTGAGCAGGCTTGTTGATGTTTCTAGAAAGATTTTGATCACGATGTCTGGTGACAACTCTAACCCGGCCACGAATCAAAACTCGGAGGCTGAGGTGCGCACTTACAAGCTGGAGAAAGGTTCCGAACTGCGTTTTGAAGTAGAAAATGAGCCAGTCGTATGCCAGTTGATTGATGGCTTGGCTGAGTTGTTTGGAACCGAATTGCGATTGGAACAGAAGTACACCTTTCACAAAAGCGCTAAAGTTGCCGTGTTTACATTTCACGGTTGTAAGTTAAAAATTTCTGGCAAGCCTGAGGTGGAATATGTTGCAATGGAGACTCCGATGACTTTCTACGTAAATGTCAGCAATGCCTTGGAAGGCTGTCGGGTGAGCTCAACCCAGGAAGATAAACCTGGCCCAAATGTACTGGTTGCTGGTCCGACTGACGTTGGCAAATCTACTCTTTGCCGAATATTGCTCAATTATGCTGTAAGGAGTGGTCGAACTCCTGTTTATGTTGATTTAGACGTGGGTCAAGGTTCCATTACTATTCCTGGAAATATAGGCAAGTTTTATTTAAATTTCAAATACGATATGTTAGGTATTTATTATCTTATTTTATGCATTAGGTGCAACTGTCATTGAAAAGCCTGCCGATGTAGAAGATTCCTTTCAAATTAATGCTCCGATTATATTTCACTTTGGACACACTTCGCCAGGCACAAATCCTAATCTTTATGAGCTAATCATCAAGTCATTGGCGGAGGTTGTTGAAAAGAAAAAATCCGTAGATTCAAGTGTTAGACACTCTGGAACTATCATAAATACGTGTGGATGGGTTCAAGGTTATGGATATCAATCAATACTACAAGCAATCAATCATTTTCGAGTCGGTGTCGTACTGGTGATTGATCAGGAAAGGCTCTACAGCGAACTAATGCGCGATCTCAAGTCACAGCCCAATCTCAAAGTCATTTTTACTCCAAAAAGTGGAGGAGTTGTTTCGCGTTCTAAAGAATTTCGGTAAGAGTCATTGTAGTGCCTTATACTTTTGGAATGATTGATTTTTTTACTTTTCTGCATAGATCCGAAGCTCGAGATTTGAGAATTCGTAACTATTTCTATGGAACAAGCAGCAAACCTTTTTATCCATATTCATTTGACATTCCTTATGCACAATTTGTTGCATATAAGATTGGCTCTGCAAATCTTCCCGATTCATGTTTACCGATTGGAATGAAATCAGAAGATAATTCAACCAAACTATATTCCGTCCAACCATCACCACAATTAATGAATCACATTTTGGCTATTTCATGTTCAACTAGCGAGGAGGATGTTCAAAATGCAATCACCACCAATATATATGGCTTTGTGGCGGTCACTAATGTTGACAAAGAAAGACAGATCATCACTGTTCTCTCACCTCAACCTCGACCATTACCAAAAAACTGTATTATGCTTCTCTCCGATACTCAATTTGTTGACTTAGAATAATTTATATTTTATTTTTTGTATACCTCAAATGTTAAGGTATAAATCCTTCTCTTTTTGTTGATCCTGTATTGTCAGAAGCTTGGTATTTGAGCCTTTCTTTAAAATTCAGTGATTTTAAAGCAAAATAATTATATTTTTAAACGAAAGTAAAATACTTTTTTTATGTATATAAGCTTGTTGTTCATTTAAGAAGACAATGTCATTGGTAAGGCGGAAGCAAATATGTTAACCAGTTTTTATCCTTTGTATTCTTTTTTAAACCGCAATCACCTTTAAAAATAATAAAAATAAGCGTTGAAAATTGTACACACATGCACTAACAACTTTACCGATAGATGGCAGTGAAAAATCCAAAACATGACACAGCAAAAGAAGTGTAATGTGTAGTGCCAAGTTTCAGTTCAATTCTTGCATGTGATTGTAATTTGTTTTATTGTTATTATATAAAATATATATATAAATGTTTCTTGCCTATATTTAATTGATTCAGTTTTAAATTGTTGTCAGTTTAAATTCATCAAAATGTTTTCATTTAATTTTGATCGGTACTTGCAAGATACATTTTCAGCAACATATCGATGCTATTCGGTTTCAATGTTGCCAGATGAAAGACAGAATCTTGAGAAAGGTGGCAAAATTATTATGCCACCCTCAGCTTTACACACCTTGACTCGTCTCAACACAGTTTATCCGATGCTCTTCAAGTTAACAAATCGCGATAAAAACCGGTACACTCACTGCGGTGTTTTAGAGTTTGTTGCGGAAGAAGGCAAAGTATATTTACCGTACTGGATGATGCGCAATTTACTGCTGGAAGAAGGTTCTATGTTGCACGTTCAAAACGTTTCGTTGCCTGTAGCTACCTTTTCTAAATTTCAGCCACAAAATGTCGACTTTCTAGACATCTCAAACCCGAAGGCTGTGCTGGAGAACGCTTTACGAAACTTTGCTTGCTTGACCACTGAAGATGTGATTGCAATCAATTATAACAACAAGATTTACGAACTTAGTGTTTTGGAAACTAGGCCTGGTAATGCGGTCAGCATTATCGAATGTGACATGAATGTAGAATTTGAAGCGCCCGTGGGCTATCAAGAGCCAAACAGTGTCGATTCACACGAGGTCGAAACCGATGATGTATCGATGATCGAGGAACCTAAATCGACACCTTTTAGTGGTAAAGGAAATCGACTGGACGGAAAGCCATCTAAAGAAACTTCTATCAGTTCGGTCAAGTCAACTAAGGATGCTTCGATAATCGGTCCCGATCTTAACTGGAAGATTGGTACTCTTAAGTTTTGGAGAAACACACGCTCCACTTCCGACATGCAGCAATGTGAGTCCGAAGCTGAGGAAAATTTTAAGCCATTCCAAGGAGAAGGACAAACCTTGTTTGGAAAAAAGAATTAATTCTCTGTCTTTTCACTATACAATACACATTACCCAGAGAAAGTCCCCTTTTAACATTAATTTATTAAGATACTAAAATGTACAATTTATTGTGAATATATAACATTAAAATCAATATTAGTCAGCTATATCACAGATTGACTATACTAGAATAACTTGAGTGGTGATTGGCCAGTTCACTTTACCACGAATTGCATTTTCTTTCAAACGTTGTTTGAATATGTCAACTATAAGTCGCCTCCTCTTAGCATCATCTTCTCGTTTTCCATTTGTCTTCCGTTCTCTTACTTCAGGCAGCTTTCGATACAACTTCTCAGTTTGAAGTCTCATCTGATGATGAGTAAGTCCAGGTCTAGTTATAGGAGACAAAGGTGTTGGACCAGTCCGACGGTTTGATCTACTCTTGTTGATAGTATTTTTCTGTACAGGTAGCCTCTGGGAATGGTGTTCCAGTTTCTGTTTGATCATATAAGTTTGCATAATTTCATTCTTGCGTTCTTTGGCTGTGTTGACGCGCAGATGGGCATTATCTTGAATGCGTCGCACTCGCATCATAGATCGGTGCTTGAATTGGTTGCAATAGCGATCGAACGAATCTTGCAAATCGCCAATCGCTGAATTGGAAGCAACTTGGTCATCGATGGCGTTACTTATTCTCTGTTCTTTTGACTCAAGGGTTACAAACCAAGCAGTTGGGGGTTTGCTGTTTCTCTCACTTCGGTGCTTAACTATCTGATCGCTATCGCTAGCAGGACTGCTAAGAATAAATGATGTTTGAACCGACTTGGTATCAGTTTTCTGGTTGAAATCAGAGATTTGTACACTAGAGAAGCTAGAGACTAATTGTTCGCGGTCAATTCTCTTCTGGTCAAATGAAATTTGGTTTTCGTCTAATTGTTCTGCAAGTTCCATTGTGTGTCGACTATCACCGAGTCTGACAAGGTGTTGACGTTTCATATTAGTGTTGGATATAACCTTTTCCGCTATTTGTTGATGTTCTATGGCGACATTGTCACCATGGCAATCGCAGTTGCAACACTTTGTGCATAAATCATTCAAAGTCGCTGAAGGAACTTGAGAACGAAATATTTCTTTATGTGATTTGGGTTGAGCAGTCAATCTGGTCTTTTCAAGTTGTGCCACAATTTGTCGGATACAGACTTGCTCAAATTTACTCAGCTCTTTTGGTAGATAATCACTTAAATATTTTTTTATTTGCAAATCAATAGATTTAGAAAAATTGCTGTTTGCAATTAGTACTGGTGATCCTGAACCAAATGATGGTGATAGTGATGGCGATTGCAAATTTTTAGAAATTAATGGAACCTTTGTCAGATTGCTACTATTGTGAGAGCTCAAACTAGGTGCTTTATGACAAAACAAGTTTAGATTTACACGACTCTTATTTTCTAGCTCATAGTATTCGGTTATGTTGCTCATATTATCAAACTCTTCCAATTCCAAATCTGTCGTGTCTTTCACACAATCGAGCGGTTCTGAAGCGGTGTCAAAATGAAACGAATCTATCTCCTGTTGATGACCGTGAGATGTAGGTAATTCTGTGACTGTATTAATGCGATATTCTTGAATCTTTTTGAGCACGTCAATAATTTTGTTAGCATCCTTCACAATTGTTGCTTCGCGTATCAATGCATAATTAGACTCTTGCGGATGATTCATCGCAAAATCAAAATTAGTTGGGTTGTCCAAAATCATTTCTTTTTTACTCATGCTGCAGTGAGATTTGCAGATCGTTGGACTTGGTGCTGAGTGCAAATTTAATAACAAAGAATCATCATGACTTTTTAATGTTGTTTGAGTTAAAATATTTGAAATAGCTGGATTTGATAAATGCGATATATCAACATACTTTTCTGAATAAACACTTTTGCCCAATATTTCTTGAACTTTTACAGAAAGTATGTCTGTGTCCAGGCTTGTCAATTCCTTTTGATCTGATGAAAATTCCAAAGAAACGTTTTTCTTCTCACACCTAAAAGGTCGTCTTTTAAAAACACTAATATTGTGAGGTTTTTTTGTTGAACCATGAGATATTGTTTTTTCAAGAGCAATCGGCGTAATATTTAAAAACTTAAAATTAGTCTGGGAAACATGCCGAGGATCAGGAAGAGGTGTACTGTCAAAGAACAAAGGTTTGTTGGTTTGTTGATCAGCTAATGTGAAATCCATCATAAAGCTGTTCAAACAACGCGGCAATAAGTCAATTCTTTATTAAAATATATATATATTAAATATTAAATAAAAACATTACATCGTGCTATAGCGCTAAGCAACGGTTTGATTTGCGCCTTTCACAGACACTAGTATCATTTTATAATTAAACATTTTGTGATTTATTAAAAATATTGTCATATTAATATCAACTAGACAAGTACAAATGTATAGACAATGTTTATCTTCACTTATAATATACTTTGATTAGTCACAGTAGCAATATATGTTAATAATTGCAAAATTAATCATTGAGCGAAGATCTGAGTGAGCGTAGAGGCAATGTTTATGTGTGTGTGTGTGTGTGTTTGTCGCGTTTCTCATTTCTGTTTTGCCAATTTGCCAAACTCAATTCTTAATGCATAAATAATTTATTCCAACAACTTTGATGTGACTTTCACTTTTTGTTTGTTTATAATAACCTACATTTACAAGAATCTTAACTTTTGAGTTACAAAACTGGGCTTAATAATGGAAAATCTGAGCAAAAAGCCAGCAAAGGGAATTTTAAAGAATTCTTCTAGCATTGAAAAGCAAGAGGCAATTTTGGTTCGACAACAGTAAGTTACCTTTGATCGAATTTTATAATATAAACACTTTAAAATACTTTAGATCGCATGAAAAAGATTTGAAGTGGGATGAAATGAATATTTTGCAAACATTACACCCACCCGACAAGGACTATGGTCACATGAAGATAGAAGAGCCAAAGACTCCCTACTCGTATTATGTGGAAAATGATGACGGCGAGGTGAACTCCGATAATGAAGTGCCCACTGAGATTGATCCCGACAATCTAGCAGAGTTAATCACACAAAAAACTAAAAAAACTGATTCTAAGTTTACCTTTGACGATTCGGAGAGAATGAAAGATGACCAAAGTGACTCGGAGGATCAGACCGAAGAAGATCCACTTGAGAAAAAAGAGTTTGAGCAAAAGCGTAAAAAGCATTATAATGAATTTCAAATGGTCAAATTAGCTCGAAAGCTAATGAAAGAAGAATTGGATGAGGATGATGAGGAGGAGGAAGATGGAACGGAATCAATGCAGGACAATCCACAATCCAATTCAGGTACTGATTGAAAATTGCCTATTTGTTTGTCATTTGTTAATACTCTGTTGCATCAATCTTCATTGTTTTCAATTAATATTATATATATATTAAAAATCAGTGTTTTGGCATTTTCAGACACTTCTTTAAAAATTTGTTTTTTTTGTATTTTGGTTTGAAAAATACATATTTGAATTTTTTGGTGCTATTTTGTTTTTTATTTGGTTAATTATTGTGTATAACAACATTGATAATACTATTTTTGTAGTTTGATTTAATATTTTATTCCGAAGTTGAAATATATTTTAATTGAACAACTACGTCATAAATCATTGATCTATTTCTCAAGGCATTTGAAATTACAGTGTTGTCCAGCATGAGATTGTCAACAGCTAACCAAGTGATCAAAGACAATTGTTAGATAATACTGGAAGTCACATTCTTCATTATCGCTGTTGGTGATTAACTTTAACTTTATGGCAGATGTCTCAACTGAATCCTGTTTGAAAGCTTCATCATGATGTGCACACAAGTTCTTTCTACGACAAATACAATTAGTATGGAATGATAGATTGAACATTGTTACTGTTATACATACAAAGCATTCATTTCTCCAGACACTTGGTAGAGGAGAGTGAAGAAGCAATGAGGATGATCTAGTTGCGAGGTGGAGATGCACTCTTGTCCCTTAGCGTCTAGTCGGCTCTCAATGCTTCTAGCTTTCTCACCACATATACTCTTGCTTAGCATCAATGAAGCATTCTGTAACATAAAAACATTTTCTATCAATATATTGAACTATTTATCTCATCAATAAAACCTTAATTTGTTTATTTATTTTACGGATGAATTTTAAAATTTCCAATTCAATAGAAAAAGAATTATTCACTTTATTATGGCCATAAATTAAAATTAAGCCAAACTGGTTATTTAGATGATCATGTTCGATGTTTGCAGTGCCAAATTCACGTTGCTTGGTAAAGTCTAGAGAAGCAACTCCTTTGGTTTGTGGAACAAAGCTGTCTTCAGCCTGGAAGGTGATTTCTTGATAATAGCGTTGCACAAAAGCAAAATGCTCGTTTGGACCAGTGGTCTAATGTAAAAATAAAAAAGTTAATTAAGCTTAATCTTTTAAATAACAAGGTATACATTTGATATAATGCTCCAATGCTTTTCTACTTGATCCATTGTGAAGTCGTACACAAAGAACCAGTTGTTGTTGAATATATTCAAATTTGCTTTACGAAATTGTTCTAATAAATATAAGTGAATGGAAAAATATTACGAGTAATAAAATACAAATGCGATAAAACCTTGTAAATGAGAGTAGTTGGCAGAGAAGCATCCAAATTGGAGATTGTGGCAAGACTCGATGGCAGGTTGAGTGGCACAGCACAGGTATAGATCAAGTCTTTTGCAGTCCCTAGCTCGTAATTGTTGCGAAGCGCACATGATCCGACAGTCGTGGCAATCACGAATGGCCACACTGCAACACGTCACAAAGGGGTTAGCATTGAAACAAGTGACCAACTAGATTGACAAACCTGCCAATCACCGCGCCGATAAAGATGGTACAATCACGACAATCATCGATAGTGACCGTATTGCACAAGTCGAGTAGACAAATGGAACTACCAGTGCAGTTTTCGATGCTAAACTGCTCTCCGTTGATCTCTCCAGGCAAACGACACTGAGAGGTGTTGCTGACATTCGTTATTACAAATCGCGAGGCTTCACTTCGATCACGATTTGACCAGCTATATTGTTTCACATTCTCTTCTACCATTGGCAAGCTGTGTGATGCTTTCTTTGTAGGTAAACATCCCATTGCGGTTTATTTTTAATATATTTTATGGTATTGTTGTTGAGACTTCATGGAAAAAGAAACAACAATTATTGGTTGTCATGGTTTCATAGTAGCAATCCGGAATCCTTGTGCTAAATTAACTTTAAATCAACTAGTAACAAATTTAGCAAAAAAACCTTACTGACTAAATTTAAATATCTAATTTTCAATTATAGCCAATCTTTATGATCAAAGCTGTCGAAGAATAGGCAAATCATTATGCAAAGATGTTCTGAACAATTCAAACGCCATTTCTGCAAATGCTACCTAAAGGATCGAAATAGACATATGTTGACAAACTGCTCAGCGCATTGGTTGCATCTTTTTATTTTATCCTTGTTTTATCTTATTTCACAACTTTTGAGCTAATTCAACAATTTACACATTAATTTTTTTAATTGTAAAGTTTTTTTCAATGTTAAACTTGTTTACTCAATTATCTTAACTCCCACTCACTTGATTTTTGTTTATAATGATATAGAATTCTAGCTAATTTTGACCAAAAATGGCTAGTAACCGATTACGACATGATTCGAAAACAAAAATTGTATCTAGTTTAAGTGTGGATAAGGAAAAGAATAAATTAAAAGAAAATGTAAGTCTCTATAACTTTTGAAAGTAATAGTTAATTGACTTTGATTTTATGGTGTATTTTTAGACTTTAATTCATAACTCACGGACGATGGATCAGTTTCGTAAAGAAGTAAAATATTGTGACTTTGAAATAAGAATATCCAATCAAATATATCATGCACACAAAATTGTACTATCCTCTGCTAGTCCATACTTTGAAGCAATGTTTGGTGGCAGTGAGGCGTTTGTTGAAAGTGCCAATAATTATGTTGAAATGAAAGATATTGAAGATGGTGAGATTGTAGAACTTATCTTGCATTACATCTACACTGGTGATATTGATGTCAATTGTCATAATGTACAAGATGTTGCTCATTTGGCAAGTATTTTTCAACTTACACCTTTGCTTGAACATTGTTGTCAGTTTCTGGAACAAAGCTTAAAGCCATCTAACTGTGTTGGTATTCTTTGTTTTGCCGACCTTTACGGACTTTCAGATCTTTGTTTTGAAGCCAAACGGTTCATTGAGCGAAATTTTGCAGAAATAATTAAAGAGGACGAATTTTTAGAACTTTCTCCTAAATTGTTCAAATCATTTTTGAAAAGCGAGAATTTAAGTATTGAGTCTGAGTATCAAGTGCTAACGAGCACTCTCAGATGGATACTTTATAAAGAGAAAGATAGATTGGACTACTTGAATGAATTTATCGATATTGTTCGATTGCCAGTAATACCACGTGAGCAGTTGGAAAAGCATCTACTAAGTTGTTCGCAAGAACAAGTGAGAGAGGTTCTTACTCGATTCCTGCAAGCCGAAAGCCTAGAGCACCAAATGGAAATGGGACACGAGCGACCTTACAATTTGATCCGATGCCAACCTCGCATGTGCGCTCGTCGTCTCTTCTACCTGGTCGGAGGACGACATTTGACTCACAGTCGCCGAAGTGATATCGAGACTCTTTCTTTAGTAGAAAAGTTTGATCTTCACACTCGTACTTGGATTCCAACCACACCTCTCTCTTACCCACGAAGCAACCACTGTTTGGTGAATTGGGGTGGACGACTGTTTGTAATCGGTGGAATGTGCGATTCTCTCATTCTCGACTCGATGGAAATATACGATACAACCGTAGATAAGTGTGGCGATGGCGCAAAACTTTGTTATCCCCGATCCCACTTCGGTGCTTGTGCTTACCAATCTGCCATCTATGCAATTGGAGGTATGGGCGAAGCGGGACATTATGTTGAGCAATACAACTTGGAGAAAAACAAGTGGGTGTTGTTTGACGAGATGCCCATCGCTCGGTTTGATCTCCAAGTGATTGCTCACCAAGGTTTCATCTACATTATTGGAGGGCAAACCCAATATGGCCGAACCAACTCGGTTCTCTCTTATAGCCCACAGAAACATCTTTTTTCTGAGCTAGCTCCACTCAACACCGCTCGGGCTTGTTTTGCAGCCACAATTCTTCACGATCACATTTACGTGATTGGAGGTATCGGACTTCAGGGGCAAGTACTCAACACGGTTGAACAGTACAATATCAAAGAGGTAAGCACTTCAAGTAAGCATAATGCAACTTCATGAACCTTCTGTTTTTTCTTAAGAACAAGTGGTCATATTTGGCACCGATGCCATCTGAACTTTGCAGTTTCTGTGCAGTAAGCATCAACAATTTAATATATGTGTTTGGTGGACAATGGACAGTGCAACCTGGTAACTTCAAGATGGTCAAAACAGTACAAGTGTATGATCCGGACCAAAATTCGTGGCTCACCAGCACTCCCTTGACTCGTTTTCGCAGTGATGCTGCTGTCGCGCTTGTTTGATCTTTCAAAACTATGTTTCAAGACAATGTTCCAATAGACTAAGTGAAAGTGCATCGACTCGTCTCACAATGTATTACTTATTGTCACAACTTGCGTCTTTATGTAAATAAAATCATGATTTGCCAATTGCCATTCATCTCTAAGGATTTTGGGTACATTTTCTCTACATTAAGACTCAAATAGAAAAAAGTGTTGAGCTAAGTGAAATTAAGGCTAGGTGGCCATAAGTGTACTTAACAACTGTCACCTTATACACTGTTGGTTTAAAACAGTTTGAAATTTTTGAAGTTTGCATTTCCTCATGCAATATACAAGTGAGAAGACTGTTTACTCAATGGAAATCGATTAGTTTTGATAAGACATAACTTATGTCGCATAAGAGAAAACTTAATCAAGAAACTAAACCATTCAAATGAACGTTTCCTAGTTTGCGTGAGTTGCCATGCCAAGACCATATGCAACCATGGTTGCATGTGAAGGGTGGAGTCACTGGAGTGGAGGCATACGGTCGACTCGAGACCGTCAACACAGGCAATTCCTTCTTTACGCATAACCCACGCTTGCAAGCTGCATGCAATGCATTGCTATTAGCCAATTGGCACGAGAGTTCACACCGCGCTGCCAGCTGGTGCTTGCTGGTAAATAAACCTCGACTAGTTCCTAACCATTCATCACTGATCAGTGATCGCACTTAAACACTTAAGACTCTTGTCAAGGAAAACTTGCTCTATTTCAACAATTTGTCCCCTCCCGATTGATAGCAATTGTTCCCATGGAGAGCTAGTATCTTACATCGCGATGCTTCTCAGGGTTTCATATCATTGCATGGTTGCGATATGATATACATCTGTTAACTCGAATGAATGGCATGGTGTTTGGACTCAATTATTATTATTATTATTATTCAAGTTGCTTTCGACACAGATTTTGTTTCTGTGAATTTGATCTCAACATGACTCAATAATTTTGTGATATTTTCTTCTCTAATGTGATTTGACCTCGTCATAATTCAAATATTACTGAAAATGAAGCAAAACACAGAATTAATAAACACATCTGAAGGAAAATCAGACATCAATTTTGGGTATATTTTCTGATATATATGGATTAAAAACTTTTGAGTAATATATATTTTTCTTGCAAAACTAGTGAAATTTTTTGGGAAAAATTTAGTCCAAACTCCACAAGCAGATCGATTGTTGAACCACCGCAAATTGAAGGCTCTACTGTCGACGACTGGCTTCAATTCTTTATTCAGAATGCCTTTATTTTTGTCGTGTGGTTACTGGCTATGGTGTGGGTGTGTTACGTCACTTTCTATCATGCTCGTCTAGTTGGCTTCATCATCACCAAAATAGTTAACTATCTCTTGATTAAGAATGGATATTTCAAAATTGGTTCTTTCTCGTTTGCTTCGATTTCGGGCAAGATGATGTTTCGTGATCTAGTCTATGTTACAGAGGATTATTCAATTCGTGTCAAAGATGGATGGTGAGTATTGTTTACTTATTACTATTTACCGATTATTTAATATATTTTTGCCGTTTTCTAGGATTGTGTTTTCTTACTGGATACCTTATCTGTATCGCGACGCTCGCATTGAAGATTTGTCTAATTCTGACGTTAGACTTATGATTTATCTGGACGGTTTAGAGCTGCATATTTACAATCGATCCAAACATTATTCTGAATTGGAGAAATTGTTTAACTTGCCCTCTAGGATATTCGCCGATTCAGAAAATAATAAGGAATATGATGACAAACTTAAAGGGGAAAAGGAGAGACGAGACAAGATAATAAAAACAATGAATGAAAGTGCGGCGGTAAATGAGCTGAAGCAGTCAATTTGGCGTGATCTGATTGCAATGACTAAAATCGAAATTTCTTCGGGTCGCTTTGTCTTTGGCAATCATCTCATTCCAAGCACGTTATCTATTTCATTTGAAGAATCTCACTTTTACTACACTAGTCAGCCAGCAGCCTCTCCTCACGATTTGTTTACTCATATTGTTAAGGGAAAAGCAGAAAACTTGAAAGTTCATCTCGTTCCTAGCCCTAAGTACAACGATTTTTTAAACGATGAACCACCACGTTTCATGGGAGATGGATTCATTGTGTTTAAAACAAACAAAATTGAATTATACTACTATCAAGTAAGTATATTAATGAGATGTATATTTGACTGACAATTGTTATCTATTTAGGATGAGCCTGGTTTAGTTCTAGATGAGACAACCAATGAGAGTGACACTCTACCTGCTTGGGGAATGGTAGTAAAATGTGGAAAAGGCACCGATTTTACTTATGGACCTTGGGCCGATCGACAACGTGCCGACCTTTACAGCTTTTTCTACCCATCCGATTATCAGATTGTGCCCATCTCCGAGAAACCTCGAATTGGTGAACGTCGTCGCTTTGAATCATTTGATATTCGACTTAGCACTCTGTACGATGCCAAAATTGATATTATTTTTCAAAAGAATAAGGAAACTCACGTTCTACATATCAACGCTAGTCCTGGATCCTACCTCGAAGCCACTATACCGTGGATTTACAACGAAACTGGCTATACAAGCCATATCCTTGGTCAAATACTTCACTTGGATGCAACTACTAGTCTCGACTATCGACCTCTCATTTCAAGTGAAACTTTAGAGTTTGACGTTAAAATCTCGTTTCCTCGAATTTGGAATGAACATCAAGAGTGGGTTTGTAAAATTACAGCGTGCAAAGCTACTGTAGATTTGATATTTGCTCACAAATTCTTCATTCAAGACTTGATTGACGATTGGTCCGACAAGAATAGACCGGATATACTCAAATTTATTCCATACACTTGGCGAATTTCCATTGTGATAAAGGACTTTGAGTTGCTTATACTAGCCAATGAGTACAATTGGCTTGATTGCTCTACCGGGCTTCATGATGAGAACTGCAAGATTGCTGTTTGTGGGGAGCATTTTGATATGGCTTTTGATTTGCCTTTCTTTGAGTTTCTTCCACCTAAACTTGCTATCAAAATCTGGATTCAGGGCGAATGTCTTGAAGGTGCTTTTTATTTGCCATCATGCAGTCTCAATTGTGATATAATCGAGCTTATTCAGCAATATTCTAAATTGAAGAATCGCGACAGCAGTCAAGTGGGTTACTTTCAACAATTTGGACAATCGTTAGTTGTTGTGCATTTCTAACCCCAGTTATAATATATCCATTTATTTCTCTTTGACAGACGCAAATGGAAGAATGTGGTCTCGCGTGAGAACCATTGGTTCGAGTGCATGACGGCTCCCATTGTGGCTCTAAGCATTACTTACGATTTTTGGCCTATGCCAGTGATCAATACTCACGTTAAAGATTCAGAAGTAACCACTCCCGAGTTGGAAGAAATGCTTTTAATGCCACTGCGTCCTGAAAATTCTCTATCTGTGAGTCACGAGACTTCTCAAAAATTTGACCCCAACACCATGCCTCCTGACGTGATGACCGTGGAACTTGAAATTGGACCCATGAATTTGGCTCTTTTTGGCATTCTTTTTAGATTCTTGTGGAACATTAAGGAGAATTATCTAGGCGAATATCAAAAGTTTAGTGATATGAGCGTTAACTTTTTCGACGATATTTTTGAGTTGTAAGTGTCAATTTTTTGCCTTATGTTTTAGTAACATTTTTTTAATTCAGGAAAAAACGAAATGAAACCACTAGTTCTGAAAAGAAGGAGAAAACTAGTAACCTCGAATTAGACACAGCAAACAGTAACAGTTCAATTGATCCACGTTACTACCGTCCGTTTGAAGTGATTGTCTCAACAACTTTGCACGAGATTCAAGGCCATTTAGTGCAATGCTATAACGAGTCAGAACTTTACTCTCCCTTGGTTTATATTGAAAAGTTGTGTTTTGAATTGCAAAAAAACTATCAAGAGACGAAATTGCAGTTGTTGATCTCTCCTGCGGTGCTTCAAGTACAAGATGGGGTTGAGAGGAAAGAAGCCCTTAGCTCAACACTCAAAGAAGGCTTTCTTTCCCTGTCATCTTTGCAATTTCGGGGACATGCCATGTTTTCTAATCTCGACAGACCGATTGAAAGCGAAACTCTTGAGTATGCCTGGCTGGTCGATATTGAAGTGGGCGAAATTGGTGGTCGACTTACTCTTGATCAACTTAAACAAATTCTTATTCCACTCGAAACTTTTTTCTTTCAGGTAATACTTTGAGTTATTTGGTTATACATGTATTTGATCTGGAATTACATTTGAATTATGCTTTACTAATAGATACTTCAAGCTGATATTGAGCTTCAACCTCCGAACCCATACAAAAAATGTTTGCATGATCAGCTCCAGAACGATTGTATTCACTCGGATTTATTGACAAACAAATTGTGCCCTTATTCCGAAGATTTGAAATATCGCATGGTGCGAGTCAATCTGAACAAAATTGATGTTTTCTTCGTGGAATCAAATATTATTCTCAATGTGGTTGTTCCCAGTGTTAGATTAGCAACTTGCAATCTCCACATCAAGAATCACATTGATGGCTTCACTCTGTTGTTAACCAACTGTTTGTTGCGTCAATTTGTTGCGTTGGATCGAAGTGAGAGATGCAGTCAAAAAGCGAGCAATAATTGGGCTGAAATTAGTCATATATCCACTGGACCAATCTTCATAGACACCGCCATGAGTTCATTATCTGTGGACAATTACTCAATTTCTCAGGTATTTCTAAGATTATTATTTAGTTAATATATGTTCTAATATATTTTTTATGTTAGGTTGATTTTATTCGAAAGCATGACACTCAAACTAAACGACTGTGGTTTTTGTGGAACGATTTGAATAGCAAATGTGGCTGCGTTGGCAACTGTTCTTTCTTTGGTTGCAATCTTGAGGGACTGGACTTTTTTAATATTAAATGTTTATTCGATAACGTATTTCCCGCAAGCATTGAAAAGAAGTTGGTCAAATGCTATGGGAAGTTGCTTCACAATCACGATTCTGTTACCAACTTCAACTATGGTGAAAGTCTTTTACACCCAGGAAATTATCTGCTTGACATCACCTCACCGTTGATGGACGAAACGAGCAGGGCCGTTCACAGTACTTACAAATTAACCAAGGACAAACCAGCTGATGATAAAATGTAACCTATTTTGTTAGCTTGATGCAAATTACTTACAAAATTTTATTTTATTTTTTATTTTAATTACAGAAATGCTTTTGATAGCCAATCAACAAAACGTTTGAAAACTAATCATAGTAGTAGCACTAGCACAGTAAGCAAGTCAAACGATACATTGAGACCATCAGCTTCTTCTTCGGAGCGTTTCTTCTCTGCCGAAGATTTATCACGTGACACATTAAGTTCCCTTGATAACTTGAAAAGGCCTAGTTCTTGTGGGAAAGGCACAAACACTATAAGTTCTTCGTATCAAACTCCAAGCGAGATGATATCCATTGAAGATATCACTTCGATCTCACGATACTACACTGCTCAAGATGATACTTTGGTTTTGCCTAGCCCAAACGCAGATAGCAGTGCTACCTTGCAAAAATGTCTCAGTTTATCTTCTGACTCTTTAACTCTAGTGTCGGCGGATAATTCAGGAACCAAAAGTAAAGATGATGAAGAGTCAACAATGAGTGAGAAAACATGTAACGACCATACATCGTTCAATTCGTTCATGTCTGCTATGAGCGATCATGGTGAACTAGATCTTGTGGATTTGCGAAACCAGCTGGAGAAACCGATTGTCGACTCTCCCTTGCTAATGTCTGCTTACGTCAATTACTTGTCAATCTATACTTCCGAATTTCTCGATGTTCCTCCACCTTTTCCTTTACTCCAAAACGAGAAAATTTTAAAGTATTTTCGCTTGAAATCGTCACAGGCAATTCATTTTGAACGACTACTTATTGATTACAGAACTAAATGGAAAACTCAGTTTAAATTGAAAAATGTAGGGTTTTCCGATACTAAACTTATCTCTAAGTGCGACGATTCATCAGATGAGCTTAAATTTTACGAAACTAATTTTATACCTGGAATCGTGGCCACCAGAGGTGTAGTTCAGCGTGCCAAAGACTGTCATTTTTTGACTGACAATGAAGTTGTTTTCTCCCCTCCAAAGCCATCAGTGTCATTTTTGGAAATTTCTTCTCGCTCTCGAGCAGGAACAAATTTGACGAGGGATGATGAGAAAGAAGGCAAAGTACCTGATGTTATGCTTGATTCGTCTCTGATAAGTTCTACACTAGTTCACGACAACGAGAATGCACTTGATAAGTTAGTGGTTTATGTCCAACTGCGTGAAGTGCAAGTAAAACTTTCTCCACTTTCACTTGACGTCATGTCTGGATTTTTAGAATCTCTTACTCAAATTTTTTCCCGTATTCATCCCGTTACTTATTTCAACCATCTTAATTTTGCTTTGCAAAATAAAGTCGAAACCAAGAATAATCTCAAAAAAGAAAAATTGCTATATTTGGGCCAGTTGCACATGAAGGCTTGGAAATTAGTGAAAGATCGCCAAAAAGTGAAACATCTTAATCGTTCAATAAGTTTCTCAGATAAAGCTACTAAAACACATGAACTTGGTCATTCTTCCAACACGCTTGTATCTAACAATCTCGAAGTAGATCAAAAACTATCATTAAATATCAATGTGAGCATCAATCGAGTTGCCATGAGCTCTATTCAAGCATCCATTGTCGAAGAAATAATACCATTTTCAGCTTTAGACCATGTCAAAGATTTGACTTGTGTTACCTTGTTTAACATAGTCTTGGATCACATCAGTCTTGATGTGAATCGAACCTTTCGCAAGCGTCGAATTTTGCATATCTTGATTGATCAAAGCTCTGTCAGCAATCTTTCCTTCACCGAGAGAGCTCTTATGACTCGACTTTTTACTCGGAAGCCGAAGAAAATATACTCGGAAATCGAAACCAATGCTTGGGAAACTACTGATGCTTTTGTTGATGATGTTCAATCGAGCATCTCGCTGCGTTCGATTCAACTCCAACTTTCTCGATTGATTAATTCCGCTGAAGTGCTGCGGGATTCCAACTTTACTGTCATTCCTTTTAAGAAGACAAAAGTTGGTTTTATATTTTTGCATCCTATGTCTAATTTGCACGACCTATGTTTAACAAAAAGGTATTTAGTATGCTGATTATATGTTTTCTATGTGATGATTTAGGTTCAATTTTAACACAAATACGTATATTATAGGGAAGGATTTTCAAAAGGAATTTTGAAAAATTCAAGCTCTACTTCATTTCGAAAGAATTTACTGAAACGGCAAAATTGCGTAATGGAGGAAACAAGTGAAGTTGAAAATGCCAAAAGCAGTGATCTAAACGCGGATAGTTCAAACTACAATCGAGTTATTATGTTTGAGACTGGTCTCGAAAATATTTCGCTAGTTCTGGTGCACTCTTCGTCTCTCAATGCAACTAGATTGAATGAACCAAAGCCACCTCTGAACGACTCGAATGTGGAAAGTGTGGTGTCTCCGAATGCTTGTGAATCTCCCCTTTCATCATCGGAGTTGAGAGGAAAGATAGACCACTTGTGGCTTCACTTTGCTTCTCCACCCAAGTTATTGCACAACAATTACCGCGATGACTTGACTCGTCACGATTGGCATTTGCTTAGCTCTGTGGTGCCAATGGCTATAGCTTGGGTCAGTGTGTTTGACCGGGTCGCATTTCACTATGGCCAGTTCTCAAATCAAGCTCGTCTTCGTACTTCTGCAACAATGGCTTGCATCATGACTACCAGTTTGCACGACTATCTGCAACAAAAGAACACCAAGATTGTGAAGCCACTGCACAACACGAGCAAACAATTGATACGCATATTTTCAGCTTTAGCTAAAAGCTACCAAGATGATCCATCAATTCATTTGATTACTGTGATGCGTGCAGCCTTTAAAAACAGCTTCAAGACAAATGATGATTTTGAGCTTTACTTGAGAAGTTCTGCGATGCCTAAAGTAGAAGATATGGAGAAAGGCATAGTTTCGCTGTTGTTCCAATGGAAATACGTTCTCAACTCGATCCTCAGTCAACAGAGTTCTTCACAGTCGGGCAAGACAACGCTTTCATCTACCAAAAATCAGATTCTAGCTTTACTTGAAGAGAAGACACGTCAGCTCAATCAAGCAATGACAAACATTGCATACGAGTCTGGAATCAAGTCAACCACTATTAACCCAACTGATTATTCTCAAATAAAAGTCGACAGCGAATCAGTAACACTCAACTTAAATGATACCGATAACGAAACGGCTCGTTTGCTCTCTCTCAGGAAGCAGCCCGGTGAAATCTCTACACGCGACGAGCTGGAGTTGCATGAAATATCAAGTAATATTACGCGCCAAACTGCTTCTGATGTGGACCCTAAACGTTACCAAACTACTCGACACAAATATCCTCAAAATCGGGTTCATTTTATGTCTAGATCTCACGTCAAAATTGTTTATGATCGGTTTCTGGCATTACCAGTTGTGCGAAACATTTCTACTCTGTGTTACAGCAGTTTCTCTGGCGTCTCATCTTCGCTTCGGAAAATTTGTCAGCCAAATACTATGGTGAGTGGGCCAGAAGTGCAAGAACGGCAGCAGCTAGACGCATCCTTGCGAATGGAATCACTAAATTCGTTGAAATTGAGTGATGCCGAGTTCGAATTGCATTCCAATTCTAAAGGCAAAGCAAGTGGAGATGTCACTCGGAACAACGAAGTGAGACTTGCTATTCCCGATTATGACCCTTACGACAGTACTCATTTGAATGGCCGCTACAGTTCTTACAGTAATTACGGTGACAAAAAAGATCTATATTGGTGGATGGTGAAGCAACAAGATTACATGAAAAATGTCACTAACAATCTTGCTAGTAGTCTCAAAGACTGCTCCAGACCTGTTTCTAAGGCTCAGTACTATAATCTGAATCATCAAGACAGTCTAACACTGGAAATGATTGAAAATGAGCTTGGCTCTAATGCTGATTTGGATAAGCCTCGTACGGAATTGGAAAGCGAACGAGATGAAATACCTAAAGAGACAATCTCAGAGAACAATGTGAAAAGAAACAAGGAATACTTCATTAAACAAAACTTAGATTACGAAGTGGCACACTTTTTTGACTCAATAATTAGAATATTTCATTTACCTTCGATTCAAAATTTAGACACTGTGTCTCACGGTAACTTTGGAGGTTTAGGTTCTAAGATAGCGTTATCGTTGACTCTCAAACAATTTTACATTGACGTAGACGAGGCAGAACAAGAGTTAGAGAATAACGTGCTCACTGCGTCTAAGTTGCACTTGTTACGTCGAGCTGTGTCTAGTCCCAGTGATTATGTGTCAGCTTTTGTGTGCGACCACTTGTCACTAAAGGCTACACTCTTCAAGCGACTGTCAAATTACACCAGTGACTATGTGAGTGCTACTTGCAAGGAGTTCGATCCTCATTTGGCTAAATGGGCGCCCACTGTCTCGCTCGTATTACAAGACATTGAGAAAAGATCCAACTACGAAGAGAATGTACTAAGTAGTGATGCTATCAACGTGATAACCTTCGATGTGCAAATTGGACAAGCAATTCAGCGAATTAACCTACCTCTGCTTCGCCTTATTCACCAATTCTCAGCCATGTACGACAACGTAACTCAAATGCGTTTCGAGATGCGTTCCAATCGCACTGAGTTTTTTAAGCGTGAGATGGATGCTAGCCAAGACCTTTCGTTTAGTTCGATGACTAGTTTTAGCTCTTCAAGCTCTACCTTGTCTGGTAATGGTGAAGAAGGTGTTTCACCCAAAGAAGATCATTGCATCATTGGGATCGAGTCAGATTCTAGCGACAAAGGTCTTCCACAAGGCGATATAACCAAGCCAAATCAAGAGAGCAAAGGAATGACCAATCAAGTAGAAAGATGTTGGCGCACACTATACATCTTGATGGATCAATATCAACAGAATAAGTTGAAAGTCTTATGTCATCCCATTGAGCAACTTTATTCAACAGAAGAGTTATATGAAAAGCCTAACACCAACGAGTTCTATGTAAACGTGAATGAAGAAGCGTTTTATGCGGTATGCACTAGCTATGGTTTCATCAAGCAACCATTTATTATAGTGGGTGGAGGTCTGGTGAAGCACATCAATCTCGTAGCTATGCTCTCCAGTCTCAAGTTGAATGGCGATTTGCATAATCTTAGTTTCACTTTTTCTCTTGGAGAATGCTATCGAAAAAGCAGATTTAAGAAAGAACTTGTGCCCCCTAGCGTCACTCTAAGAAATATGTGCAATTCAACGATAGATGTCAAATTAGAACAAACCAAGATAGCGTTGTATGAAGAAGCTGTGGTTTTTCCTATGTTGGAACCAAGCACGTCAACGTCTAACATTAAACAACAGTTGGTAGTGGAGATGATCATTGGTCAGTCCAGTGTAAACTTAGGCCACAAGAGAGAATTTGATTATCTAATCGATCTCACGGTGGAGCAATTAGGTAGACTTTTCTCGTTACCACGCGACTCTCGAAATCCAATAGAATCGAGTACACACTTGATCACCAACCAAGCTAATGTAAGCATCGGTGCAATTGAGATAGACATTCCACAACATCCAGTGGCACTGCACGGTATGATGACGCGTTCCGGTCGTCAGTTGTCTACTACATTGCAAGAATTGCGTTCCTCACGACAGCCGTCACGTCTTTCGCGCCAAACCACTATGACGCACAGTGCTACTGGCATCACTGATTCACAGATGCCATCTTCGCCTTTACAGGCTCCTACCTCATCTCTCTCATCCTCAGGACATCTACCATCAGACCAAACTCCAGTACCCAATATGCCAACGATTGTGGTTCATCAAGCTGACCAATCGTTGAATCGAAATGCCCCTCCTCTTTTGCACACACGGCATCAACATCTTAAAACAATTGCTCACAGCCAAGGACAATCACAACAACTGATTGTTCCGTTTTTGGTAGAGTTCAGCATTATTCTTGAAAGTTTGACAATTAAAACTTTACTGCTTCCTTCTTTGCAAGCCAAGTATCGTATTAAGCAAGTCAAAAGCTCAGGTTCAACTGGATCAAAAGCAAAATTTACTGTTGACGTAAATAATCATTTTCTCTCCTTTGGTACTTTAGTGGAATCATCAGGAATACCGAGTGAAGCAAGCATAAACTTGCCACGAATTCATGTCAGCGCGGAGTATCTCGAGAGTTCTTCAAGTAATCCAACTGTACCATTTGTGGAAGGCGTTGTGCTTCGTAAAGGCAATTATCTCAACATGACTGCTGAGATAGGTGCTTTTGAGCATTGTCTTACCACTGATCTTTTGAATCACTTATTGTTTGTGCAAAAGGTGTTTATGAAGGAAATCAATGAAGTGCTTCAAAAGATGTCTCGAAGCGAGAATGATGGATTTATGGTGGGATCTACCACTCGTTCTGAAAATAAGTTGGAAGAACTCAATCTGAAGCCTAGTTCTAGAGCCAAGACAATGTTGTTTTTTCTCAATCTTCGTATGGCAGGCATTCAAATCACAGCTACTACACCAACTAATAACGCTGTTCGATTAGAAACTGGTACTATAGAACTTCAAGTGTCCAACCGTGTGATGAATGTTTCGCGACAAGATTTTAACATTAAAATTTTTGTACGTGTCCAACTTGATTTTAATTTGGCATTAGGTCAACTAATACGAAACTCGCTGTTTGAAGAGGTAGAACCTGATTTTCAGCAGTTGGCATACTTTAAAACGCGTATAAATATGCGTAACGCATTTCAGAATGAGATGCTTCCTTTCCCACCAAACGATAGTGAAGGTGAAGATGAAGAAGACAAGGAAATAGTGCTAATTACTCTTAATCGACCTTTAGTCTACATTCAACCACTTGCTTTAGACAAAGCTGTTTTAGTATGGATTAACTATAAAAACTCTTATGAGTATTGGAACGAACAACGTGCTAGTTTAAATAAAGAAGTTTCTAAAGCAACACAAATAGTGATAGATAAGATTCAACCGCTATCACAATCATTCAGTTCTTCTCAGTCTCTTGGAACTCTTTTTCTGCAACTCACAGTCAACGATTTTGGCATTTGTCTACCTATTTCAAGCACAGTGATCGGAACATTTCCTAATCAAACTCGAATCTTTGATGCTGATCTCAAGGATGCCTTAGTGCTTACTTTGGAGAGCACGCGTATTTCGGCTTGCTCGAGAGGTTCACTGGTGAGCAAGGCACAGTTCAACAATCTTTGTATTCGCTTTGCCGACGACTTTGAAACTATGCTCGACGATTGGAAACCAGACTTAAACGATAGCTCTATTAAAAACTTGTGCATTGTAACTGAAGGTACATACGAGATATGCTCTCGAACTATAACACATCAAAACTTGTATAACGCAGAGAAGATGCGTGAGTTACAATCGTCCAACGGTTCAGCTGATGCAAAGTGGATTCTCAATGTTTCCTGGAAGATGGATGGCTTTGATATTCACGTAGACACTAGCATTGGTAAACATATCACCTCTTTGTTCAAAACAATGACCGTCATTGCTGGCGACGAAGATGATGATGAAGACGAAGATGAGGAGGAAGAGGAAGCAGATGCTATCGAAAATGTCAATCAATCTTTGAACACTGGTGCAAGTGTCGATTTTTCGGATGAAAAGAGTAAGCAGAAAACATTCAACGATAATTCCAAGACATGTTTTAACAAGCGTTGCTTTGCTGTTCAAGAGTTGGACGATTCGAAACTTGAAGAAGAAACTTCCAAATTGAGAATGTTTAAAAAACGTTCTGCAACTATGAAAGGTAATTTTAATGTTTACATTTCAACAAATAAGTTTATTTTACTCTAATTTTAATTTTAGATTTTAAAGAAATAAACAAAAAACGTGAAATTGAAAAGAAATTTAATGAACAAGCAAAAATAATTAATGATTTGAAACAACTTGGTGCAAGCAATCAAACAATTCAACAAGAGATGCAACGATTTCAAAAGTTAGAAGCAGCAGTATTTAACCAGTTTCGACGAGGTGTAATCAAAAAATTGAAGCGTCCTTCCACTAAGAATGGTTCTAACAAATCAATGCTCACCTTGCGTGATTATAAGACTCGAGCCTACAGCACTTCAAGCTACTCTTGCGAGGATTCCGCAAAGTCGTTGGTGACGCATCCACCCTTGGTTGGCACTTCGTCCACTATGTCAAAAGCTAGATCTTCTACCATAGTGGTACCTTTAAAAGAAGAATGTGGCTCGTTGGAAACACTTTCATCGGCTGACGAGAATAGTTCCTATACCGATCACGATGACACCGAGCATGTTCCACAAGACGGTTTCTCACCAGATTTGGAAAAACAAAAGTGAGTATTTATTATTAATTTGCATCATATCATGTTATATATTAATTAGATTACCATTACAAAGAGAATACCAAACGGATTTGGGTCAGACTTGTTCTCCTTCTATTTCCATTCTGCCATCTTCTACGACAGATCCAAAAATTGATTTTGAATTAGATGTAAAGATATTTTTTAATAGTGGAAAATGTGTGTTACATACCAAAGAATTAGTTAAAAATGACGATTTGAGCAACTCTCGCAACTACTCTGCTACAGACATGACCAGTCAGTCTAACTCAAGCAGCATGTCACCGATACTCAATCGTAACTCAAATCAAAAGTTGTCTTCTATCAATAAATCGGCATCAGCTAGTAAGTTGACTCGACTGCATAACACTGGAGTTCGACGCGAATATCAGTCTGCTGGAATGAATCCTGACTTTACAGTATTTCTTATCCCGGGACTTGATATCAAACTTCACTACAGCTCAAAGAGTGTTAATTTTCAACAAGAAGATGACAAGGAGCAACAAAATTTTCGTAATTTTGGCAATACTTTTGGTATGTTTTTTGTAGAATCGATGTTGGTTTATCATTAATAAAACAATACAACTAATTATTGTGTAGAACGTCGAAATACAAAAGAGGCTTCATCCAGCCATTCAATGTTCCGGGGGAAGATGACGAAAAAGGCTTCGCTATTTGCATGCATCACTTTATGTTCTATTCCCGAAGAGATCTTTATCAGTCCGCACATATTGGATTTTTTCGACGAAGCACTGAGACCCATTCCAATAACAGTAGCCAACTCTGCCAATGCGACCATGTCAAGTACACAGTCGGAGCAGGCTCCATTTGGGGCTTCTGCTTCCTCGATCACTTCTACTAGTGCCATCAACGAGGATACTCCCGCTCAGTACGCCTACTACGCTTCTTTTCCAGTTGACGTGATTGTCTTTTTCCACTTTCAACCTACCGTAATTCGACTCGGCTGTTTGCCTGTGTCTCGCGTCGAATGCATGCTTCATCTGCCTTCTATTGATTTAGTCATGTCTTCCAAAAGATCGGATTTTGAATTTGATTTAAACTCTGAATCTGTTCCTCTCTCTATGCAACAAATGTCAGCTAAAGCATTTAAAAACTTTGGCAAATCGGTATGTATTAATCAGGCATGAGATTATTTCCATTGCATACGGTTTTTTCTAGTTTTCGTCGGACTCGCAACAGAGCATTTTTAATTCAACTGGGGGTTTGAGTATCACGGCTTGCCTTTCCGACTTTTTCCTCTATATCTTCCATCCGTATGGTGGGCAAAAGAATAAGTCTTCAGTGATGGGTGGCTCTGCAGCATCTATGTATTCAGCGAGTGATCGAAAAGATTCTTTACGATTGCAGGTAGAGTTTGTAAAAATCAACATTTCCAGATCTCGGAAGATTTTCCTCGGCGACTCTTTGACACAAAGTATTAGTTTTTCTGCTATATTTGATATCGGAACGGCAACTTTCAAGTATGATGTCCGAAGATTGAACGAGATATTGGCTTTTCCTAAAGCTTGGTATCGTAAATCTATATGGAAAAAAATTTTTATTGGTGAAAATACATTAAATGCTATCTTTAGCGATGAAGAAGAAAATACTGACGAACATCCCAATTTTATCGAATCAATTCACCTTAACGATACTCAATCAGACGATTTAGATCTCAGCAGTAGCAGCACTAGTTTCTCCAATGAGTTGAGTCTAGAAGAATCTTCTAGTAATGAGAAGATTAAAAACAAGTCTAAGATAAAGAAGCGAAAGCCCAAATCCCACATGATTGCCATTGTGAACAATCCTTGGGAGACCTTGGTACTACTTACCGTCAACTTTTCTAAATTAAATGTTACTATGAACATGGGCAACATCATGGGCAATGTAACTTGGCTTACTAGAAATTTTGTTTGCGATGGCTCTGTCTCGATTGATTCAAGTAGTAACCGTAATTTTAGATTTGGCATTTATCTTCAGAATTCCACATTGGATGCCAAAGGAGGTATTGTAGGCGGTATTGTTGAATTGTGTGATATTCGAACTGAACTAAAGATCAGAGAAGATGGAAACCGCGAGCCTCAGCATCGAGTCAGTTGTTCTTTGCATACAATTGAGACTCGAGTTGATTACATGGGAACTTCTATTTTAATGATGCGGGTCAGTGATCTCAATGCTTCTTTCTACGATGAATGGCGGGTCATGTCCACTCATTTGACTACTTCTGGAACAGTGTTGAAGTCTGAGTCAACTTCAGCGCCCACTTTGCCTAAAGCCTTCATCTTTGTTCACGGTTTTCTCAACTGGGATCAATTGCAGGTTCTCATGTCTAAGTCAACTTCTCCCGACTTTATTAAGATTATTTCAAAACTGGAAGAATTTTTTACACAACAGTTTCACAGTGGCAAGAGAGTATTTGACTCACTGCATCCTTCGAGCAATTCTAGTGCAACTGCAAATTTATATGATTCTCTTCGTAGCAAGAACAAGCGCACCCAGAGTGTTGGTTCTTGCCATTCGAACAACACAAACCCGAGTCAGCACGACTTGGTCACCGGAGTTGAGCTACAGATTTCCTACCATAGACACTGGCAACGAGCATTACACTTTGTCACCAGAGTTCTTTGTTTGTCACGTGACCTCCCACCTAAACACGCGGTGATTCTTGGTGGCACCATTGAGGTTAAGGCGCAAAACATATCTTTGGCTTGCTTCTATGGAGTCAATTTTCGTTCCAAATCGTGGGCAGTTTTTAGTTTACGCCAGCCATTGTTGACTTTTATGACTGAAGCCCAAAGTGTTGAGTCGGAAGAAGGAAGCCAAACGAGCAGCACTCATGTAGTCCAGAATTTGTCTCTGATTCTGGGTCGTCGTCAATCGGCTTCGCAAGACACTGCGGACGCGTCTAGCCGCACTATGGCCACTGTAAGCAAGATCTCTCGTAATGTGGTTTTCCCACCTCAGTTCCGTCATTTACACGAGTGGTTTCACTATGCATTTTCGCCAGTTGAGATCGACGATGTCAATCGCTTTCCTTTGTCTTCTCCGGAGAATCCAGAGTTTGATGCCTTTGGTGTTCCAGTAGAATCACTTACTTCTACACCATTGCAAACTCGCCACAGTAACACTGATAGAAAAATTAAATCGACTAGTGAATTTCATTATAAAGAAGAGATGATTTTTGCTTTTCCAAGCATGCAACTTGAGCTTAAAACTGAACATCTACAGGGACCAAGCAAACCAATGCCGAGCGATACCAAACCACTGGTTGAATGTTCTTTTATCTCTGACTTTGATGATCATATTTATGTGGCAGTTGACGCTGAGGCTTACTTTTTTCTTCACGACCTCATTAATTCCTACATCAACGAAACTCACACTGGCAGCGAAAGCAACAAAGAGCATGAATCTAAGTCTGGAAAGGGGGAAAAAGGCAGTCAAGAGGATTCGTTGAAAGACTTCCGAGAGTTTGTCTGCAAAGTATAAATTAGGAATAGTCTATGGTTACATGTTTTAATATTTCTTTAAAATTTAGGTGTGGCTTCTTGAACCAACCGTTCGACTACATTCTTGGGCTAGTAAAAATATCGATCCTTACGGAGTTGACTACATATTGCAACGTCTTGGTTTTAATCAAGTAAACTATCTTTTAATTTTCTTTAATATTTTAACTTATTTACTGCTTTATTTAGGCTCGCACTACGATCCCCAAGTGGATTCAGCGTTCTACAATGGATGGCATTGATAAAATGATCTCACTTATTGTATATTGGTTAATACTAAAAAATCAGGAGGAAAATCCAAAATCTCCACGAGATATTGCTTCTAAAGGGAACGAATGAAAACTAACGTAAATGGCAATTTGCTCAATTAAATATATTTTGTACTTATTGTGTTTAAATTTATGCATGCCTTTCATTTTAAAAATTTGCAAATGCATTTTAAAACGAGTTATATTGCAATGAGCATCAAAACGCATTGGTGAGTAGTATAGTTGCAAAAGTTGCAAGAAGCGTGATGACAAGTCCAACGAGGCAGGTGAGCCAGCCGTAGTACTTGCTTTGAAAGAGAAAGAGGCGTAGTGGTGGCACTAGCAGCACTGGGGGATGGTAACTCGATACCCACTGCGAGAAACGAGTTGAGGTTGTCTTGGCACCCAAGAAGTGCGGTGATATTGCATTCTCGCGAAACACTTGGTGTCGTGTGCAGTAACCATCATGCTTGTTGTAGAAGTATGCCTGTCAATGCTCAATCAAAGAGAGGATTCAATTCCATAGCTAGACTTACTTCATCTTCGAACGTCTCCTCATTGGTAATGTTAGGGCATGTAACATTTTCACCTGTCCAATAAGTCATGAGATCGTAAACCAGCTCAGTCAAAACATTTTCTGTTGACATTACATGAGTATCGTTGAATTTGCCTTCTCGACAAATAAAAAAGAATAAGTTTAAATCACTAAAAATATGTTTATATACTTTGATTATAAAAGTCAGGATCATTAGATCGAACCATTCTTAGCAAAGAGCAGTTGCTGTCAATGAAGATACAATTGACCAAGGTGTCTATGAATTGTGAGTCAGGAAGAATTGAATTTGTGGAGAAAGTGTTGACGAGGAAACGAGCAGCTGCACGACTGACCAAGGTGCTGATGCGCGCCAAGTGCTGCGTTTCCATTTGGATACGTTCTTCCAAACTCCAATTTCCATACTGCGAGAAAAAGTTGTGAAAGTCGTCAAAAGTGCTGTGATAGTAGGGATTGGCAAAGTGTGTGTGATAATTGCAGCCAACAATGGCTTCAATGTTTGCATCTAACTGCAAAAAGCTGTAAACTGAAGACGGTGGCATTGGCAGATCTGGATTAGCTACATGGACACTCAAGTCAGATACGTTTGAAGTAAGTAATAATTGCAGAAAGGACTCTTGACTAGAATTGGCTTGGTTTGCGTGCAACCAAATTGAAGAATTTGTTCCGTAGCTAGCAAGTTGATTCAATTCTACAAAATGACCAATGTTTTTCAAGTTAATTTTATCCATTCCTGAACAACTCCAAGGAGAGTGATCGCGTTCACAGGTATTATTTTGTGATACAGTGCTGTTAAACAAGTTGAAGGCATGATAGGAAGAACCAATGATGTCCAGGGATTCTCCACCGTAAAAAGCAAACAATATCTGCTTTTGAGAAACTTTCAGTTGTTCTACAAGTAAAAATTAAAAGAGGTTGATGCACATATATATTTGATATTTAGTTACCTTGGTGCAATGATAGAGTGTGGACAATAGCTAAAAGAGTGATAAGAGAACTGTAAACCGAGTCTGCTCCGGGTGACTTCCCACTGTACAAGCTAAGTGAATCGAGCCGAACAGCTAGAATCAACCAACTCCGTTCAGCATAGCCATTCTTGCTTAACATAGGCACAACAGGTGTTAGAATATTTTGTGGAAAAATATTATGACAATAAGATGCTACAGAAATTAGATATATAAAATCATTTGATAATCACATTTGTTGCATACTTTCATCCATTGTAAAGAAGCGATCTTTGCGTTTTAAGCACATTTGTGAATCAAACTTGACATTAGGTGCATACGACGGACTATATAGCTCAACAGCGCAGTAAGATGCAAATATCTTCAAGTTGAACTTTATTGAAGCTTGATTGTTGCCAAAAAGTTTGTTGTTCCACTTGTCGACACACTATTGAGAAGTTAAATTGATTTTTACGAAAAACATAATAATACCTGATTGATATGATCAATATTTGCATCGTCATCAATAAAAAAGATTGGAAATTTCCAGTGACTGAAAAAGAGACCGATTTGTTGGTCTGGTGCATTGATCCAACGATGGTACTGTGAGTGGTTGAGTATGCGCTCGATGGGACATGCTACATCGTCGGAAAGCACTCCTACTTCTAATTGGCTTCCCTTAGGTCGTAGCATCAATACTCCCGCAATACTATTAGAAATATTATTCAATTTTTCCAAAAATTCTCTATAATAATTGTTTAGAATTATCTAAAATTAAATACATTTACAATATTGAAAAAATACTTAAATGATCTTGAATGAGATGTCCTATAAATTGGTACCAATCGATAATTCACTTTGTGTTGATGAATGTAATCAATTTGGCGATCACTCAAGTTGTCAACCAAAATACCCATTTGGGGAAAAATGCTTCCTGTAAAATTGCGATTATAGATTGAGAAGTCTAAATTGACACAAAAATGTACTAACCATCACAACCAACAGTAGTAGTATCATTTAACAATTTTGTGCAAATTGCTATGTTATCAAAGTTTTTGTATAATTTATAATAAAGTTTAGTTGTTGATCCACAAGAAATTATTGTAATAATAAAGAAGATTTCACAAGAAAAAGAAAACATTTCAGTTTAGCAACAAAAGTTAAAGGCAACATAATGTACTTTTATTTTACAAAATTAAATATTGTTTTGCGTTATATTACATTTAGAACATATGCATAAAGAGTTAACCCCCAGATATTTTAGGGACCTAAATTTCATTGAAACCAATAAAGAAATAATTAAATTAAAATGTATAAACTATTCACGCGTTTATCATAGTGGCGGAAAAAATTTAAATGTGGTGTAACTACTTCTGTGAATGAGACCTATAGAAAATCATGTGTTCATCTGTGCGCAGCAGCACATATGCACTCATTGTCTTGTTTTAGGTATCGTTTTTGACAAGTTACTTTTCCTCGTGTAGATTTGAATTCACTTTATTTAACCTCAAACATGAGTTATTTTGGAGGTCGAACATCGTCTTTAAACTCATATCTTTATGAAGTTAAAAATCAAATTAACTCTCGAGATGGTTTCCAAGCTGCTGTACTACTGTCACTCGAGAAATTCACATTGCAAAATGATTTACTGCTCATGATAAGTCAAGGTAATCAGTGGGAAAACTTAGTTAGCAAAGTGTTGGACCAACCCTGGGATGATGTTGTTAAGTTTCATCTATTATCCTACAAGAATCTAGTTGAATCCAAAGATTATGCTTCAGCTTTTAGTCATAAGACATCAATGGTACAAGCACTGGTGAAAGTTGTCACCCAAGTGAAAGAAGACAATTGGATGCTTCCTATAGTTTATATTGCTTCGACTGAACTTCGTAAGCTGGCCATCAGTGCGGATAATTCTTCAGTTTCTAACTCAAGCAAAGCAATTAAACCAGATGCTAACATTGAAGAAGCTGCAGCACAGCTTATGAATTTTTTTCGCGTGTGCGCCAACGATTCTCGTACAGCAATCGAGGTTTCCAAACGAAAAGGAATGATGAACATAATTAATCAATTATTTAAGATTTACTTTCGCATCAACAAACTAAATCTTTACAAGCCATTAGTTAGAGCACTTGAAAATGCAAACATGATGGAACATTTTAGTTTATCCGAACGTATAACTTATTCATACTTTACTGGAATGAAATCACTTTATGATTCAGATTACAAGAAAGCCGATAGTTTGTTGACATTTGCTTTTGAGAATTGTCACAAAAGCTACAAAAACAACCGAAGAATAATTTTAATTTTTTTGATTCCTGTTAAAATGCTGTTTTCTGGTTTTATGCCTACTACCAAGCTTCTTGAAGAGTATGATTTGAAGCAATTTGATTTACTTTGCCAAGCGATCAAGGACGGCAATCTCTACGCATTTGATGAAGCCATCGAGAACAGTTCAGAATTTTTCTACTGCTACGGAATCTACTTCACTCTCGAAAAATTGAAAGCTCTTGTTTATCGCAACATATTTAAGAAAGTTTCCAAAATCGCTAATACTCATCAAATACCATTGAATCAGTTTGTGGATGCTATAAACTACTTTCAATCAAACCGTGGTCAAGTTGAATTACCTGAAGATTCTAAAGTAACCTGTGAGGAGGTGCACTGTCTTTTGGCCAACCTCATTGCGGAAAACAAACTTAAGGGCTACATTTCTTTGCAACACCAAAAGCTGGTCATTTCTAAGCAAAACCCTTTTCCTAAACTTTCTAGTATTGGATGAACATAATTTCAATTTTATATTTTTTAAAAATAAATTTTATTTTTTATATTTATAATAATTACTATATACAACAAAAAATATTGAAGGCTATAAACAAAAACGGCCCATAAGGCTGTTTTATTTTTAAAAAATAATAAATCACTAAAAGTTTGAGACGATAGGCAACTATTTGACTTTAGATATGCCAAACGAAACATTGATGAGGTATTTGCAGCAATGAGTGAGCAGTTGTTTGTCAGAGTTAAACATTTCGCTACAGTTCTGTTCGCGTGTGTAAATGTCGAGGCCATACTGGCCTTCGTCTGGAAAGCGGATGCGGAACGTGATCAGATCATCATCATCGTCAATCGAGACGCTCACGTAGCGCGACAGTCTTCTCTCATCGGCACCATTCTTGTGTAATGATGCCATGAAATCGGTGAGTGGGCGGGACATTCGAAACTGTACCTCGAGGTCTCGGCCCGAGAAGATGAGTGCTTCTTCGTGAGTTAATGGAACCAAACCAAACAAGCGCGTGGCCTTGAGTGGACCCCACTCTCCACTTGCGCAGTCGGGCAGTGGTACCATCACAGTGCGCAGTTCGTCGCATATTATCTTGAACTTGCAAACGCTTTTGAATTTCATAGGCTCACCCGTCACATATTCGCGCGGTGTGGTCGAGTTGGCAAAAATGTCCATGATAAATGCACCAGGACAGGGGGCGTGTATACGAAAGGTCACTACGTTTCCAGTGACTGATTGCATCACAAATCGCTTTAGGATTATTCCTTCGAATGTATCAATTCCATTGGCACTGGGATCCATCTGACTGCTGGGCAGTGGGCCAACGCAGTTATCCAATAATTTGAGGTTGTAGTGAAAAATTAGACTTGGGGTCATGTAACTTGGCATACCAATGCGCACAGTCACAGCACCTGAGCTGTCTGTTCGTAGAATTGCCTGTATATCTTCGTCTACAAAGTAAAGGCCGTAACGGAAAAAAAGTGAACGTACAAAGGGCAATTCTTCAAACTCGCGCAAACTAATGGGACATCGCAGTAGTTGCCACTCTGGCTGCAGTGGAAAGAACTCGTAAATGAACTCCTTAGGGTCAGTCAGAAAGTAGTGATCGTCGTATTCGTAGCGTAGACTATCCGAAGTATTTTTGCTCAGTCCATTGGTACCACTACTTGCGCTATGCAACGAATGGTTTAAAAGTCGTGGGATCTCTTTGGCGTTAACCAGATGCCGAGCGCCCCAATTGCATTGAACAAATCGCCAAGAACCAGCCACGTAAACCGCGTTCCACGAGTTCCGGAAACGACTATCTTCAAAATGAACTCCAGGTTGATATCCGGCACTTTTGGAGTACCCCTTGATTACAACACAATGCAAACCAGCATAACTGTGGATTTAATAAATAATTTTATTATTTACACACATTAATTGTTTTATTTTTCTTCTATATCTACCTGCAAAGCCGTTTAAATAATACATGGTAGCTTTCAGTGCCATGTTTGATTCCCCTCAAAATACCCATGGGGGTATCAGCAGACACGTTGTCGTCAAATTTAATTGTGTTAAGATTTTTCACCGTAATCCATCGAAATATGGCACGGGCTTTCTCGACATCGGTTACACAACTAGCAGTGAGCTGGCGAACTAACTCTGTAAAAGTTTTCTGGTCTTCCCGAGCTACCTACAAGTGTCCAGATTAATAAAATGAATTAATAAGTTATTATAGAAAGCCTAATGGTTTGAGGGTAGTCAATGCTTCAGTAAAACTACTTACGTTGATTGCAATTTGATCGAGCTCTGCAAATACATTGGGATCACTGTAGATGTCAAGTTTGGAAATGGAAGTGATTCCAGGTGGTGGTGGCTGGCTGGGATATATCATCTCAGCAAGACCACTTGGAGAACCCTTACCATCGTTGCCATTAAGTCCAACGGCATGCTGCAAACAAATGCAATTTGTATTGAGTGTTTTAATAGATAAAGCTAACTCACTTGATTACTCTCCTTTAATTTGTTGCCATTCTTCACTTTGGAATGATTGATGGAAAACTCTTCAAGCTTGGTGGTGATCAAACTCATCATCTCTTTACTTTGCTTCTCAACCAGTTCGGCAGTGGCATGTCTTTCTTGCTCCAACAGTTTCTTCGTTAGTGATTCTTTCTTACGATCCAACTTGATAGTCATATTTTTCTCTAAATCTTCTTTCTCTTTTTGATGCCTTAGTGTCAGAGCTCGTTCTTCATCGTTAGATATTCTTTTTTTCTTATTGCTCAGTTCGTGCATAAATTTAGAAGTTAATTTTTCAAGCTCTTTTTCCCACTCTTCCTTAATCTGAGAGTTAATGTGCAACTCTTCTTCAGCACGTTTCTTTGAGAATTGCCTGTACAGTGCATCTTCCTCATCTCGATGTAACATTTCAAGCCGCCTTTGTGTTTCAGTGTCCTAAGAAAAAAGAACATAAAAGTTTATTGAGCAAACTATTTGATTTGGTACATTAGGTAACGGTAAAAACTGAACTGACCATACAGACTTTAGAAAACTGTTCAGAAAACCCTCAAACTAACGCGTTATCGTAAAGGCAAAAAAAATTTTAGAAAATGATAGTAATAAAATTGCATTAATGCCTTTTATTTTGTCATTGAAACAATGTTTAAGAGCAAACTGTATTTGGTAGTTTGCGATGAAATAAAATTTATTATAAAGGAATCTTATTACATCACAAACTGTGAAATACCTAGACAAGTTTTAATTGGTTTAAATTATTTATAAAATGAAAACTCGTCGATTATGGCGAAGTGCAGAGAACTTTGACGGTAATTTAAATATTTTCATACATTTGTTCTAAAACTGCAAGAGTCTATCCATTACATTAAATACTACATATTATTTCGACTATATATATTCAATACAATTAGACAAAGTCAGAACTAATATTCCAAAAAGTGCAGCTTTAGAAAGATTGTCGAGATAAGCGATGGCATATCGGCAATTACTTTTATCAGTATGACACGTTTGGCATTGCGAGTCATGATGAGAGCAGTGTCATGTCGTGTCAAGTACATTACGTGCACTAGAACAATTTAATGTTCACCGCCATAATTAGTTTGCACCTTGCTCCCATTTGTTAACACTTCAACTTGACTTTGTCACGAACATACAGAAATTATTATTTTTAATATTTAAAATCTCGAATATATATTCTTGTTTTAAATGTTGAATGCATTTGATTGTTACCACAGAAGATTTTGAAAATAAACATTTGATGAAGAAGTAAATATTAGGGACAAAAACGGGTTAAAATTTTCGACCCGTAGCGAGTTCGGGTTTGAGCCGCGGGTTTCGAAAATATAAAATTAAACCCGTTTATATTAAACTTTAAATGCAAGTTTATACAGAGTAATAATTACTGTAGAATATTACACTGTCACATTTCGTAGAATCAATAACCAAAATTCTTTTTCTGCCTCACAATTATTCGGGTTATTTTTCGGGTTTTTAATTTTTGAAACGGGTTTTGGGTTTAAAATTTGGACAATTTTTGTCTCTATTTACTAAATATGCCCCAATGCTTTTAGTCAATCAGTTCATAAGATTTAATATCAACCCACTTAAGTTAAAATCTCATATTAATTGCGACTTGTTTTTAAAAATAAGTAAATGTACATAAGTAAGTCTTATTGAATTATAATTATCTTACAGACTGTGAAAGTGAATGTGAAAGATCGACCGCTTACCAAGAAGTCGTTAGTGCGATTCTCAATTCCAGGTCGCGAATCTTGCCGTGTTTGTCCATTGCCTGACCTATTCAACTTGGTTTGGTTGACAGCATGTTGGATGTGTAATGCAGAAGCGTCGAAATGACCAGCTGAATGTTGTCCTTTAGTTTGAGGAGAGGCACTCATATCTGAGTTGCCTAATGCCTGCTTGATAGCCAAGGCATCCGCGTCCAATGTGGGCTTAGAGCCTGAGACTCGAATTTGCTCGTTAACTAGATGATTTTTCTTAGGAACGTTGAGAGCAGTCTTGATGCCAACCGAGTGGCCATCGAGTCTGCCAGGACCAGTTTTCGGCACATGACTCTGACAGTAGACCTGACAATAAACATGAAAAAACTGTAATTGCTGGAAAAGTAGTAGTAACACCCACGCAGGTGTATGTCACGTGGCGTCTCAGCAGGTGATGGTGTCGAGTGGCGCCTGTAGTGTCATGCCTGGCTAGTGGCGGTCACGACTCCACTCTGACTATATGTATACATTGCAAAGACACCTGCCCGGCATCACACTCCCTACCAAAGTACTTTACTTGTTGCATTTCACGTCACCATTCTGCTTTCGATATTGTATTCAGTTTCTTAATATTTTCCACACAAACTATTTTATTCAAATTTAAACAAAATTTCTAAAATTGAAAAATGCGACAACAAAATAAGCTTCAAAGAATAATTATTTTTTAAGAATGAAATTGTATGTTCATGTGAAAATCTAGGAAAATAATGCTAATATAAGTGGCGTGAAGACTTAAGTCATTAATTGCAATGAAAAGACTAAGTTTTCGAGCACACTGACAGACACGATTCACACCTAACTCACTGTTGAATTTACTCTCGCGCAAGTGACGAAACATCTTCAAATTAGAACGCCCCACAAGGTGAGCTGCAGACAATGCTAGTCTCTTAACTGTATGCTCTCTACTGCGTCTTTCCACAGATGAGGCGTAACGGCTAATTTGGAGCAATTAGGAAAGCCATTTCTCGTGTCGACATAGTTGTGACAAGACTGGTGACCGTGACTCAGTCAAATCTATAACTGATGATATGAACCGGAAGAAGTAGCTTGTTTCTCTTATATGTCTTTGCAATTATAGTAATTTTAAGTTCAAAATATTTAATTATGTAGTTTATTGCTAAAAATTTCTGAAAGTAAGTTTTGAGCTTAACTATAAACTCTTCACAAAAAAACTTGGTTTGATAGCTTTTACTTTCGGTGGTACCATTATATCAATACAAATAAACAAATCAATAGCAAACTAATTTAAAGAGAAAAAACTTACAATAAAAAACAATTTTTTGAGGCTAGTCAAAAAAAACAAACAGTCGCGAAAACAATTCTAACTGTACAAGCAGTAGAGTGGAAAGTAGAAGTAGAACAACTTTCAAATGAGGACAACCATTGACACCGATTTTAAAAGCGTTAATTAAAAGTCAATCATCAATGAGCTTTCTCAAAATAAATCTATGTATGTGTCCTCATTATTGTTATTATTGAAGTATTTAATAATTAAAGGTATATCTAAATGAAGCGATATAGCAATAATTATTGTAGCGAAACATCCAACCAACCTCTTTGTCGTCTTGGTCTTGTTGATTATTATAATAGGTTTTGAGTGTCAGTTTAGAGCCACACATTGCACACTTAAAACACCCATGATGATAGAATGTGAAGTCTTTCAAAGGACCAATTTTTTCGGCGGAATAGACTAGCAGCCCGCACCGGTTGCATGTGTTTTCGTAAGTGGTGGGCGCGAAACGTCGAGCCGAAGTGGATCGAATTGCCGCAGACATGGCCACTAAGCTGGCCACGACTCACACTCATTGAGGCAGATCCAATCGATCCAGGAATTACTGTTGCTAAGGAGGCGAAGAGGAACAGCAGAATTTGCCTGGAGTGAATTGGTGCAGGAGGCACAATCGAGTGGAACCGTGGTGAAACGAGTCACTGGTGCTATTGACCAGTGATTGCGTTGTCTTTGTTGAGTCCAAGCCAACATTCGTAGGGCAGATGACATCGATTGAACGATGCACGCCTCGACAAAAAACCTATGTCGTGTTCTTCTAAGGTTTTATTGCTGTGCCCAAGTGAACTAAGACGACTGATGTTGTTGTGTGTTTGGGATCAAATCGTTCTTGTGTGAAGTAACAACTATTTATTGAGCACTCTTTTTGTGAACAGTTGCAAAACACAGAGATAGTCCGTCAAAGAGATTTTTTACAGATCTACAATAATAAATTGATTAATTGATGCGAAGCAAATATGAGAATGTGCGTTATGTATTAGAGGGTCCAATCTTTGACAATAGTAAGAAAAGTGGCTGAAAAGAGATGAGAGAAACCTAATTGGCTCGGTTAGAAGTAATGATTCGCTTGATCTGATTGTATGAGCAAGTTTCATTCATCTTTGTACAAATGAATGCTCAAAATAAACTCATTATTTTTTTACATTGTATACGTCCAGTAATGATTTAGTCTTAAATTAAGACAATCATTTTTTCAAAGGACAAAAAATATTATAATAATTATTGATTCTTAAATTAGTTAGTAAAGTTGAAAAATAATAATGGTACTTGAAGTAGAATTCTCCACCAGTGTTTAACTTAAACTTTAAGCTATCCCATTTAATTGTTAATGCAATTTTTAAATAAAAATACATGAAATCATTAAATCTGCTTATTAAAAATTTAAATAATTATAGTACTGATTGATAACAAGTTTAATTATTTATGTTAGTACTGTGCAACCTAGCTGTACTTTAGCAGTAAACAAGATAGTAAACTACAAATATAAAAGAAAATGTGTATTAAAATATTGAAATTTACAGACCAAAACTAACCTGATAAAAGTTGTATAATTTTAATAATTATGAACTAGAGAGACAAGTCGAAGTTAAAGTTAGTTTTGTTTGTTGGCACAGGTCTAGAATACGAGTAGGATGAGACGGTTTGCTAGTATGAAAACACAGCAGCGGTGTTCGAGTCACAGCTTGATGCCGATGATGTTTGATGACGCTCTTCAGCGAAACTGGTTTGACCACCGAACATGATAAAGACTTTTTATATTCTCTCCTGTATATATCTCAGGCGTGCGTATCGTCTTGCTTCCCGAGTCAGTGACGCTGTAGCCATTTGCTCTATTATTGGCCAGTTTGTTAGTGGTCAGCTCTAGTGAAGTACATGTCACACTTCAAGACTACTACAGCGAAAATAGTGACTAGTGCCAGTGCCTGCTCTAAACCAAAGTGGCAAAGTTCGCGAGTAACCATAGCTTGGAGAGAAAGAGAGAGAATCTGCGCACGAGAGAGTGGACTTCACTGAGCTACTCTATGTGACCGGTAGAGAGAAAGAGAGAGAAGGCAAGCACACCTGTTGGCGCCACTGGCTCTGGGAGTATATGCTTCACTAACCAACACCGAGTGGGCCAACCTGTCCTGGTGGTGGCAATGGTGAAGTGATGGAGGCAAAGCCTTAAAGCAAGAGTACTCTAACTAGTACCACTTGTGGCGGTGGTGAATGGCGAATTCACTGGGCGAGTTACGATCGACCATGCGCGCCATTGCTTCTCATATATTGACCATTGACACCGTGGCCAATCCCCACAACGTCACCTTTACCTACTCACCACATTCGACTCCAGAAACAATGAAATACAAGTACAACGAGCACAGTACACTTCATTGTGGCTATTTGTGCAATCATATATCGCGCATGGTTGATTAGTATACAACATGAACTAACCATAGCTATAGCTTAATGAAGAAACATCGAATAGAATCGATCATCGAATAAAAAGAGAAAAATTTCGTAAATGCTTTTTAAAGACTCTCCTAAATGTTTTACTTCATATTTTGTATTTTAATTTAAATAAGTTTATAATTATAAAGCGACACCTTTAGAGACTCCATACTTTAATTTTTGTAAAACAATTATGAGATTTATAATCATTTTTTTGTAAAATAATTTACATAATGTCTATTATTAAAATTATTTTTAAAATTACATTTTTGAAACTAACAAACTTTCATTGACTAAACTTCCACTATCGTGACCTGTTCATAAAAACTGTCTTTCAAAACTACTTTATAGTGTTTGCGATAAACAAATTGCCTTTAATTGCAAATTATGAACGCATAATAACGCGTAATCAAAGTAGATTACAAATTTAACAGCACATGAATTTAAATTTAAAAGACAGTTACCAATTAGAATTTTGGTAACGTACTTTAATTACGTAAGTATTTGAGAGAAGCGTAAGGATTAAAATTATTTAACAAAATTGTCAATCATTAATTAAATAGCACTTGTTTGTAATATTACTAGATTATAGCTTATAGATTATTGCAAAAGCTCTGATGTGTTTCTGAAGGGCCACTTGCTCGTATAATAGACGTAGGTTAGTTTAGTGCTTCAAAAGTGGGCATAAATTTGAATGAGCGTGGTTCTAGAACTCGCTAGTTCCCATAGATCAAGGTATGTTTTGGCAATAAGAAGGCCAAGATGAATTAGTTTGTTCAATTTCATTAAAACCCTACCTGGTAATTTTATCTAGATATGAACAACTGGAAAAGTGAAACTGATCTCGAGATCTCATGAAGAGCTAGAGTCCTGGCATTCGTTTACTGCAAGTCAATTTGCAGCAATTGAATAAACCATATATGCCTTTCAAAATCCCGTTATCGCAAAATTGTCGAACTAGGTGACAAACACAAATAATTTGTTCTTTAAAATACTTGCATATAGGTCGGTCTCAACGTTATCGCCGTTCATTGAGGCGATTACCAAATAACAAATAAACAATGTAGAAAAGTTAAAAAAATTTATTATCGATTATATTGAACAATAAATAAAATATTTTTAAAAATTGAAATATACGAAAAGTTTAAAATAAAAAATCCAATATGGGTTCTATACAATAAAAGATCTTACAGCAGTGTTCTTACAACAAATCGTACAGAAAAATTGGCCGAAGAGCCAATCGAGAAATATAAAATGGTTGTTACTACTTTATGGTAAATATTTCACGTGCTACACTACTCACAAAGTAAATCATCTAAAATAGTTACAAAATAAAACAAATTTTAATTTTTTTCATAGTAACAATTTACCATGTTAGTCCTTATCACTGACTATATGGCAGGGTAAGGGTTTTTGCTTGTTGTTACTTTGGCGACTTTTCATATTGGCAAAATAAAATTTGGCACATTTTCGGGTCTGAACATTGTACACAGCCTTAAAGTTATTACAGATTTGTTATAAATGTTTTAAAATAAATATAATTACAATACATTTAAATCGTAAATATAGTAGAAAATACGATCAAAAAATAGAACTCTTAAAAATTGACAAGACAAATAAGAGCAACAAAAAAATAGAAACAAACACCAAGAGTTGAGCTAAACGTCACATTATTCATGTTATCATGTTCGTTTTTTTCAAACAAGTTTAACCGATAACATGCAAAAATGACATGTACTGATGGATTTGCGTGTGGGCTTCTGCTACTGATGTTGCCAACAAATGTGAAATATTGTTCTTCTAAACATAATCCGTTTATCATCAGATACGACAACAAAATGGATTATATCGATTAGGTTCTTGAGTTCATGTTATAGACGTGTTGCAAACCTCGACTAAAAAAGTTATTTAATTTAATTAGATTGTCAAGTAAACAATCTTACTCTAATGGCAAATTGCTGGTTGGCTAAAGCCAAGTCATGATGTTATCTTTGTTGGTGTTTAGCAGTTCTTCTACGTTCGATAACAAATCCATATCTTGCAAACCTTGCATGAAGTCCATTGATTCAGAGTCGAGATCAAGACCCGGCATGTTGTCGAACGAGAGGTCATCTGAGAGACCAGATAATGCAACACTTCCGTTAGAACTTCTGGTTGCTGCTGTCGAGCTCGAATTGGTGCCGTTAGTGTTTGATAACCGCAAAAAGTCGTCAGGTGTGTGAGGCATTGAATAATTGTTGGAATTGCCTAAATCTAAGCCAGAATCGACACTCTCTTGCCTGGAATGGCACTCGTTTTGAAGCATAAAAGAAGATTGATTTGGCTCGCTCGACGAAGACAAGAGAAGATTAGAGGCGCTACTACTTAGAAGAGAACTTTGCATTAACTCTTCTTGACGTTGTCTCATTCTTTCCCGTTCTAGTTCGAGATCACGAAGATGCTGGCTTTGTTGTGACTTAAGAGTTTGATCTAATGATGTTGTAGAAGTGTTCTGTGTCTGACAAGATGTGTTCATGTTTTGAAGAGCCACCACCAAGTCGAGAGGAATGTTAGAGTTGTTTTGGAAAGGTGGGGGCTCAACTGAACGATTCTTTTGTTGCTGTTCTTGAACATGTTTCATCTGAAGATTGCGTGGAATGCTTGGATGGTACCAAGTGCTTTCTTGTTCTATTTGACTGATAAAATAAATAGCACCAGAACGAGCGCGCACTTGTTGCCAGCCGTCGGGTAAAGGCACAATGGAAAAATCAATGTAAGGTAGGCTCTCGGATTCTCGCGATCCCACTGGTTGTGAGATGGCAGACTGTGGCGCTGGTGGTATCGTTGGCTGGGGTTGGCTACCACCTTGAGGTGGTATCATCATTTGATGAGATGAGTTTAAATTACCCCTACGAATCATGTCTTCCACCAACTTTTTACGTGGGTCTTCCCATGTAGTGGTTTTCTCTTTGTGGTTGAGAAAGTATGGTTGCCCGTTGTCAGTGTAGAGCATGCCCCAGCCATCGGGTAGACTGATCTGGCTCACCATTTGGTCATAACTCATTTGTCGGAAGTGTGACACGTTACTGGCTGAGGTGGTCCCGTTGGTAGATGGCTTGCCCAATTCACTAGAACCAAATGTTTGCCCACTGTTTGACACATTAGCTGGTTGCAATGCTGCTGGCGATGAGTTGGCACGCGGGTGAATGATGGCTAGACCATTGGGTGTGTAGCCTAGCCCTCCATTCATCTTGTTCGACTGACCGGTGCTCCCAGCTGCAGGAGATTGTACCGATTGGTAGCCGCCATCGAGAGAGGATTCTCGAGAGTGATTTCCAGACACAACAGAGTTAGAAGATCCAGCTGAAGGAGGCCGAAAAAAGGATGGTGGGAGTCGTCTTTGGCGCATTGGCACCTGTTGAGGTAACCGCGACTGCCCAATGTTTGGGCTCATCACTGCTTTGAATAACTCATCCAAACCCTCGCCGGCTGCCGATTCCACTCGTACTATTGCGTTACCATTGCCATTGCCTGCGTTGTTAGTCGCAAGATTCTTGTCAGGGTCGGGCTTCACGTTGATTTGCATCACAGAATTAATTTTTCTAAGAAGAAACAAAACAAAAATGCTTTGCAAACCTCTTGAAAACAACTCGTTACAAGCACGTGTTTAGAAGTGTATCATGATGAAGCAATAATTTTTCTGCAAACATGTTTCACAGTGATGACACTTAGAACAAACTCAGAAGTTGACAACTAATGCAGATTTAACAAATAAATATTCAGTCATCAATAGGCACATCAATTGGCAAAGCTTAATATTGATCCAATAGTCTGGAAATTTAGACCGTCTGAGACTTATTTGATGTCGTTTTTGTCAATTGAGTTTGCTTGTTCAAGGCAGATATTCAAAGTTAGTATGAAAGAAGCTAAAACACGAGTTTCTCATAGGAGTGACTGCAGGGCACAGTGACGATGCTGGATGGCGTCGCGGTGGGCAAGAAACACGCGAGGATACCTGTCTAGGATATGTACAGCAAGTGGCAACGATGCTAGCGCGCAGAGTGCTGCCGCAGCGACGCACACAGATCGATAGGGTAGATAGTGGCAAGGTGAGTGATTGAATCGAAAGCAGTAGCTCAAATCTATATCAACCTCTGTCAGCTTCTCTGCTTATGTCGGTGTGTTCAAAACAAGAAACAGCCTGGACACCACGAACCGAGAAACTGTCGATGCTCAAAGTTGAAGCAGTTTGCAGAACAGAAACAAAAGAAGTGCCGGAGAAAAAAAACGAGTTTACCTTCTTGAACTCGGTGCGTATGTGAGCTGGTTGTGAGACTGGCGCTTAATACTAATAGTAATCTAGTGATGGTAATGGCATTGGAAAGACGATGTGAGTGTGTGTATGTGTGTGTGCAGAGCGATGCGGCTGGTCGAGGCAACCTGGCTGCAGTGGTTGGTCGCTTGGTGGATGGACAGTCAGTGGTTCAGCTTTGCACTCCTCGGGTCGATGGCGTCCTTTGCTTGCTTGCCACTTGATCGCCGACTGGTCAAGTGCAGATGACAGCGCGAGGGCAGCGCACAGTGTCGGTGTGAGCAACAGGGTGACCAAATAGTAGTGACTTGACTTGCACACTGACCAGAGCAACTGCCGATACTAGTCCGTCTGGTCTGTCTTGTCCGGCACGGCTTCGCTTTGCGTGTCCCCGTCGTAGTCACTCAATGTAGTCTTAGCCCCAGGCCATTTATATTGGCTCGATGATCTCTTTTCACCAACTTCTGCTTCACCTGAGAATGACTCAAATTATGCTAGTGGCTGGTGCTAACACTGTGCATGCACCAGCCCTGCTATTATTCGGCCCTCGCCTTTGTCGCCTGATCTGCCGTGCCTAGCTGCGGGGCTCACAGCAGAGGGAATCGAGGCGAATAGAGTCGGGAGACAGGGGCATAAGGACAAGGACTTGATATAGACCTCGACAAGAAATGCAAAAAGGAGTTTCCCCGCAGGTGGCCAACTGTAAAGATACCTCCTTTTTCCATTGCCTATCGAAGTCTAACATGGTAACCGCGGGCAACTAGGAGACAGACACCTTACCTATACCCTCTACCCCCTCCTCGACAAGTAAAAACCTGTAGAGGCTACTGGCCCAATACTAGTGCACATGCTCTGAATTGAAAAAAAACTCCCAAATCTAGGTTCACACATTGTGATGCGCGCTCTAAAGATTCTTCAGTAACTTAGTGTTAAATCTTTTTTCAAATCTAAGGCTTAACGAAGAAGCCCGCTAGCCTAACCTACAGGTCAGCTTCATTTGCACACTAAACTCACATTATAATTAATTTCTTGTCTTGTTTCTGAAGCGTGCTTCTTACTAGTGTTGGGCTACTCTATAGCGACACTGGAGAGGTACCTATTGCAGAGAGTCTCTGTAATAAGTATAAGCAAGCGCGCGCAGCGAGACAACACAAACAAGAGAAACTTACGAAGGAAAGGCAGGTAGTGCAGCCAGCTAAGGCGCAACAGTGAAACGGTACCACTAGTGGCACCATCATTGTTGTGTGCCACACTGCTGAGTAACATTGGCAATTCACATATTGTTGTGCCTCTCTGCACCGTGCATACGCTTTTGTGAGACACAACAAAGTATCTGAAAAGCCACTTGCACCCTCACTCACTCTCTCTCAGCCGTGGCATTGAAACGAGGCGACGCGAGAAGCATCGAGCTCTAAAGCAACAGTGGTTAGTCAAACGCTGTGTTCTCGCTTCTCTCTTAAATTCAATCAGCTCTAGTGTAGAACACGCAACAACTGCAATACGATACACTACATGCAACTGCAGACTGAAGCGCAACAAGTCCAATCGAGATGGTGAGAAAACTAGGTACCCGCAGAAGAGATTTCTAGGCTTAGAGATAATTTTGCCAAAACACTGTAAAAGGCAAATTAAGTGACTGTCTGCCGTAAAACGACGCCACTGTTTATCGAAGAAAACAATGAGAAAATTATTTCTGGGACTAGAAAACAAGCTTGTGTACATAGCCGTGGTGTTTTTCTGGGGTAAAGCTAATTTATCCAAAGCACTGTGGAAGGCAAGACAAACGTCCGCGTACCGCTAGGTAACGCCACAGTCTATGAAAAAAAACAATGGAAAATTTTCTTGAACCGCAGAAAAACACTACACTACCTGTACTAGTGCACACCAGTGACACCTGGCAGACTTCACTCAATCTAATCGCGTTTGGCGCCAAACCAAATCTAGTGTGGTTCGCGAGTCGAGTTCAAATGTCAACACATGCAGTGCAATTGCTTAGCACAACTCTCTCATTGGTTCATCATACTTTAATTAATTGTCAATGGTAAACTGTATTATGTTGTATTATACAGCTTTATCACTTATTCGTGAGACATAATTCGTTGCTGTAGAATCATGTGGACTAAATTTCATAAAGGTCAATGCGTAGCTACGCTTATGGCAGCATTACTATCGATTTTGGTTCTCTTAAATCGTTCTGTATTGTTGTATTTATTCGATCAATTTCATCACAATTCTATGAATAAAACTGCTACAAAAAGCATTCTTACGGCCCGAAAGAAAGTAAGTTTTCTAATGTTATTTATTTTGAAATTACATATATTTTTACTTAGCTATATTTCGTGCACATTACTCAGCTCTTCACTCCAATGCACTTGGTGATGTCACTTACAAGCTTGTTGGATATTTCAGACAACTTTACATGGCTCAAATGCTTTTATCTAGTTGTAGTATACATATCTTTACTTAACTCGATAGTATCCATCTATAATTGGGACACTCCATTGCACTTGGCTTATGATTTAATGGCTGGGCAAACAGTTTTGTATTTGGTACTTGCTTGTAATTTGCTATTCAACTTTGTTTCTTACCAATCCATAGTGCGTTCATGTTTTGTCAAGTGTTGCTATCGAGTACCCAGTGTAAAATTACTGAATTCGAGTAACTATGTCGTCAATGATGCGGAACGTCACTGCTCAATAGAGACTTCATTTCTATCAACACGTCTCTAATTATTGTATTACAGTGTAAACTTGAGAAAACTGTTATGTTGTGCTTTTGTTAACGCTTTTGTTAAAGATAATAATAAAGCGAAAGAAAGTGACATGTTAAAATCAGCAGCAGTTGTGGTGAGAAGAGAGCACGCAGGCGCGGTGGGAGTTAGCAATCGGCGGTGAGCATCACCATGGCGACCGATTGGATCTGAATGGGTCGGTTCCACTAGCCGCATCCATTGACGGTACGCATGCGTCTCTACTGCCAATATAGGCTGATGGAGCACAGCCCAATTGCTTTGATACGAGCAGCCGTTCAAAGAAGACAACAGTGTGAGCCCAGGGAGAACATTGTTGTGCGTGCCAAAGTCCGTGGGACGCGCCTTGATGCCATCCACGGGCCTGAGTTGAACGGTCTCGGTGGAGCAGCGGCCCGGCGGACACTGGCCCGGCCACTGGCACAGTCGCACAACCGATCGATTCACACCGTTTTTGCTTTCTAGCTTGATTGCTTCAGCAAGCTAGAACCAAGATGTTCTTCACTCGTTAATCCTGACACAAACACCAAGAATGGGTCGACAAAGGTCAGCTAACGACTCACAACTTATTGCTCAATTGATGGGAAACAACGAAATAGTCGGATCACGGCAATCTAGGTTGCAGAGGCTCACTATTTTGGTTCGACTCTTGGCATTATCTATTTTGATTCAACTGTCGCAATCAACCAGTAAGAGTGAGCTTTATTTGTCTCAACATTTGTTAATGACCAATTTGTTTCAGTTGTTAACAACCAATTTCAAATAATTCGTAAATTAAACCCACTTCGTACGTATAAAGATGCACAATTTTTTCGATTTCAAATTCCACCTGAAACATCAATTGCCACATTTCGACTCAATGCATCGCAATCGGATAGTGCGATCAACATAACCAATCTAAATTTATGGAATGCCTCACATCCACTGGTTTCTCCCCCCACCACCACTATGCTCCCAACAACAACCTCGAAGAAACCTCAATTTCCTTACTTCAACACTACGGTGCTTACAGTATATAGCGAGAAAGCAATCAAGTTTTACAATTCACTGTTGAGTACAGCTTGCAAAAAACCTTTGGATGTGGTGTTTTACCTGCGTTGGGGTTCTCTTCCACTAGTGTCAATTAAAAACGCCACCATTCCAGACAAATATGTTTTTGACAATGTAACAGAACAATACCGAATAGAGTTGCAAACTGACGGCAAGTTGGTTCTCTTCAATCTAACTAATCCCTTGCCTGGCGATTGGTACGGAATGGCTTACATCAACCATTCGAATGATAAAATTACTCAAAAAGGTTTGGAACGAGAATGTTATTACTCTTTAGTTTCCATTTTATCTTTGGATCCATTTGCGTCCAAAAATGTGACTATGCTCACGCCATCTGCGACTTCATCTCTCAAGCAGTCACTGATAATCGATCAACAAAGTAGTGGTCCTTTTGAGCTTTTTTACAAATTCTTCGCGGGAAATAAAGAATATGGCGCCAAAATTGTTATAAGTAACTGCCAATTTAAGTCACCATCTAATCTGCGACATCACCCAATTCAAACTTATTCACCATCACCGGTCAGCGATCAAACTATGAATGCTACCTCAATGTTTTCCTTAGCAAACGGATCGTGTCCACTTGAAATTAGCTTTCGTTCTCTTGCACTGCCAAGCGAAACCAAGCGTGAGTTTACTTTCAATTGTCAATCGAGCAATTTGCTCAGCAGTAACGATGTGCAAGCAGACAAGTGCATCATTGACTTGCCCACTTATGCACCTAATCAATGGAACTATTTCCGAGTGAAGCCACTTGTGAACAATAATGAGAAAAATGTGATTGAATCTAGAGCCAAGCTTATCATAGGATCAATCAATTTTACCATCCAAGTTTTGGTTGGAGAAGAAGCATTTCTATACAAGTACTACTTAAATAACCAACAATGTCAGACATCAGCAAGTTTTAGCTCATCATATAACACGGCTTCAACTACCTTTAACCCACTGCACTATCATCCGAACAATTACGGCTCTAATGTGAATATGTTTTTTGATAATAAATTTATTCCTACTGCATCTTATAGTGAAGTTGCTCCGCCCAAAATCAATTCTATCTTGTCTAATCAAAACGAAAATAATTTACTGTCAGTCAACAGTAACTTTGGCTTAAATTCAGCTAATAACAAGGATGCTTTTCATCCACAATCACCCTCAGAGAAGCCAGTTCTTAGTGGCACTGAAGAAAGTGGAGATTACGAAGAAAGTGTCGGTATAACTCCAACTGAAAAATCGTTGGTTTCTTCTAACCTAATCAATAAACGCTCAGCTGATCAGGGAAAAGATCGTAAAAAATCAGATCAGAAAAAGGAAGAAAGAAGACTGAAAAAACAAAAAAATAAGAACAAACAAAAAAATAAAGACAAATCATCGAATCATTGTCAATTTGACCCTCAAAAGATTCTTGCTACTCTAGATGACGATGATTTATCTAATATGACTTTTTTTAATACAGTAAATCTCACCCGGTACCAAGCGTTTGAAAACTTTGAGTTTCGTTACGGCAACTTGAATGCATCCGATTTACCAAACTATTTAAACTTTTCTGCCGCAGTGATGTTTGACATTGAGAACGACCGTCCCTCGTTATTAAACTTTACTATCATGCCACAGTTTGATATTGGAGGTAGCTTGGTGATCGACTTTGCAATTAATCCTCAGACAAATCACTCACATGAAAATATTAGTGCAATACTTTGTATCACTTACAACCGCTTACCGCCAGTACTACCTTTGACTTCGAACGTTCGATTTGAAGACTTCTGTTATGGTCATTTGATTACGAACACCTCAGGAAACTTCGACAAGGATGGCGTAATAGAAACTCTGGTGGTGCCCTATCCTCAACCCGGTACTTGGTTTATTTCAATTACAACTCGTTGCTACACCGAAGAAGAATTCATTGAAGATCCTAATTTGGTACCCACAGATCACTCTTCAAATTGTGATTACATCAACAAAACCTCGGTGTTACTTGATATCCGATCATCCGCTTGTTACAATTCTCGTTGTCTCAATGGTGGTAAATGCCTCCAATATCTCAGTGGGGGCATTCTTTACAGCACTTGTTCTTGTAGAGCTGGTAAGCTCTATTGAGTTCTATTTGTTTTGTTCACTTACTTCTTTCTACTTCTATTAGGCTGGAAGGGTTGGATCTGCAATGATGGAAGTGAGGCTCTTTCAGAGGAGAAACTGTTGATCAATTTTCTTCTGCTAACCCTTAGCAATGGGGCATTCATTCCAGCCATTATCGTGGCAGCTTGTCGTCATTATTTTACTGAGTCAGCAATATATCTCATTACCATGTTTTCTTCGGCGGTAAATATTTCAATTAATCAACGTCTGCATTGCTTCTAATACTATGATTTTCTCTAGTTGTATCATGCCTGCGACAGCGACTATTCTCAATCTTACTGTGTTTTGAGCGTTGGTCTACTTCAATTTGCCGACTTTTACACAGCGATTCTGTCGTTTTTCGTCACTCTCATCACGCTAGCTCACCTCTCTCCAGGCTGTAAATCATTTTTGCATCTTTTGGGTGCCATTCTCATTGCATTGATCACTCAAAATGATCGCACTAATCTTTGGACTTTTGTAATACCTGCCGGCATTGGAACGTTGCTTTTGTTTATCTGCTGGGTATGTGTTTCACCAAATGTTGAATTTAAATCTAATTGTTGTGACCTGGTGCAAACTTGCAGTGCACACACTGTTGTCGCAAATCATGCTATCCTCCTGCTCGTTGTTGGATCTTCTCCGTTTGTCCTGCTTTTCTGTTGACAACTGCTGGACTGATCATATACGCATTCTTTGAGACCCAGGAGAACTATGCCATCACCCACAGGTATTGCTGTCACTACTTATCAGCCAGTCACTAACCCGCCTTTCTCTCTAACATTCAGTGTATGGCATACCATAATGGCACTTGCACTACTATTTGCGATCCCGTCCATGCCACCCATTAAACCGCCAGAGAGCGAAGAAGAGGATGACGAACGAGTTCATTTCATGAGTTCTTCAAGTAGCTCCGGTGCGGGCAGTGGCAAAGGTACAGCCAAGTCCAATCCTGAAACCTATTACGAGTTAATCGGCGAAGAGGCCTCGCATCTTGCTCGAAGTCACCCCCAAGGTGTTCCGGCCAATACTCAACATATAACCAAAACTTACTAGATAAGATTTAGAAATGGACACCAATCTTGATGCCTATGAGCATAGATTGCTTGCATTATTGAATGATTCCTCTAGTCACTTGCAGTATTATCACTTTTTGACTCTCTGCTTTTTCAATAACTGCTCAAATCATTTGCCGACAAAACGTTAGCTTGGAAAGCCAAATGTGATATGCCAATCATGTTCAAATTGCCAGATTAATAATTGTCTTATATGCTCCAAGGCAAAATTCTTTGTCTGGATAATTTTTTGTAGACTATTTGTCAACTAGTTTTACTTGATTCGTTTCAAATAATTGCAGTTGGATAATAACCATTGTTTTGGTATTTTACATTCAAGTTTTCATATTAAAGCAACTTGTAATGTTTGATTGACTTGTCTCAATGGAACTGAATCAATCTTTCAGTAAGGCTGATAAGGTTAGAAGTGAAGCAAAGTCAACCATGGCTTTAAGGGAACCAAGAAGTTTGCTTACATGACACTGCACAGTAGTGATCAGTTATCAAATACACACTAGACACTAGCGACCCCTCTAGACTATGATACTTTAGAGGACTTGACTGGAGTGTGCACTGGAGCTTGATTCTAATCGAGTTTCTTTTCTTTCGTTCTTCTACCTGGCGACCGAAGGAGTGCAAAATGCAAAGATGGCGCACGTTGAATGGCGCCCGCCTCACACCAGTTTCAAGTTTCTACATGATGACATCGATATGCTCTGAGCCGAGCCTCTCTCATTTGACCATTTCTGATAATTCCTTAAAGTTTACTTCTCAAGTCTTTCATCTCCTTGTCGACAGCTCGTTTTCCTGCAACCATCGTAGGTAGTCAGTCCTGCGGTCCTCATAGTTTTGCTTTTTTGGTTTGTTTTTTCAACAAACCATTTTTGTTTGCTCAGCTTGGTACAGCAAGTGAGTTTCTTGTTGTTTGTTAACAATGTTTATGGTAGTTTTAAAATAATAAATAAAAAATGCCACATGCTTTTGAAAAAAAACTTGGGTGCAGGCCTAGGTTGTGCAATGCACAGCATACCCAAGATGTCACAATGAAATTGTGCTGCATTTAGCTCACTGTCTGCCGTCTCGAATGCGTTGAATGTAAGCTTGACCTTTGTTTCGGCGAAACGACTCGTATGGATCAGTGGAAGAACTGCTGGAGGGTAGACCAATGCCTCGATATTGTTCCATTTTGTCTCTCGCCTGGCCAACAGGCAATGGCTCTGATTGGAACCATCAAGTTTTAAATTATAAAATAGAAGAAATCGTTTTGAAGTAGAGCATACCTAGCAAGCCTTGTTCTTTGGTACCCAACCCAGTAGACCCTGACCAACCCATCTTCTTCAGCATTTGGTGACCTTTGTTGGATTCACTCAAACGACTGTCAAGATCAGTGACTTCGTAACTAAATATAAATAGTTTTGATTAGTCGACATAAATAATGAAGATCACACATACGCTTTACTATATAGGGGCGATTTGCTCCTCGATCTGCGTGACGAAAGTAGTTTCGAGTTCAAACTACGACTGGTAGGACTATTCGAGCGAGATCTTGAGCGAGATGGCGAACGTCTTCTTCGATGCCTTTGAACAGGTGATCTACTTCGTGAGCGACTTTGTCTACTACACAAATCATTCCACAAAAATAATCATTAAAAATTATTAAACATAAAAATATCTAGTAAATTTGCTACCTTCTTTCTTCTTTGAACTCTTTGTAGCGACGCTTGGGAGGGGAAAATCGGTCATTTTGATTAGCGTTCTTTTTTAGATTACTGCCACTTTTATCATCTGGGGATTTGGAATTATGCTTTAAACTGTTTTCTTGAAATTCATTGTCCGTGCTTGAGTTTGATTTACCATCATAATCCTTTCTAGCTTGAGATTTAGCTTTGAAAAACTCGTAGAGACCTAATTTTTCCCACCCTTCAGCGTTTCGCGGATGTTCGTGCGATGGTGGAGCATAGAAAGCTTCGAGTGATTGAAGCAAACGCTCTGAAGGTGGAGTGAGCACTGGCATGCGAATATCTTCGGGATTAATTGAATTGTAGTCAAAATCTTCAAGTTTGATCAGCTGAGTCATGATACCAGCCGGTAGATCAAAATATGGAGGTTTAACTTCTTCCTGTAAGGATTGTGCTTGTGATGGTGTAAGAGCAGTGGCAGGAGGTAGTGGAATCAGAGGCTGATTGTAGGGAGTGAGAGGAGGAATCGGGGCAAAACCACTGGGTGGTTCGGGTAGAAAGCTATTTGGGAGTAAGGGTGGCTTGCCGTAAGGAGAGAAGTGTGGTGGACCTGAAGGGCCCACAATCGGTCCTGATGCTGGGCTTGATACGTATGCAGAAGCTGCCGCTGAAAAGGGAATACTCGGTGTTATGCCAGGTGTCGCCGCTTGAGACGCAAATACTAGAAATACCACCAATTAACTAATCAACATTTCACTTAATTAACAATCAAGCATACTGTTTGGCGTAATTGGCATCGAACCAAATTCCGATCCAGAAATAGAATGAGGCACGGGCTGTTTCATCAGTAGTTAATATTTAGTGTTTAAGTGTTCAACCAAGTGGTTTAATTTTACCTTTGTTTGTTTTTGTAGATTTTTAATTTTTTCTTCGCAGTGTTTAACAAATTCTTCGTGTTGATTTTGAAGTTGTTCATATTTATCCAACTGTTCTTTGTGGATAATTTTGATTTGCTCAGAAAATCGACTATAAAGAGAGGTCTATGGGGGTGGGGTAAAATTAAAACTTTAATAAGAAAGTGTCTCTTAAAAAGACCCATAAATGGACTGTGAGTTAGACCGTCCACTGATACACAATAAACTTTTTAAAAATATACATTTAAATAAATTCAGATAAGTAAAACATGAAATCACATACTTTTAATAGGCTTAATAAACAGCGTCGCATACACTTTCTAAACTCACTAACACTAATATTATTTCAGTCAATTAGTTAATGAATATTTTGCATTCCGACGCAAGGTATATAATGTTATTATAGTATCTATAATGTTAATAAACTTAATTTAGAAAAATATAATTACAAGTTTAAAAATGATCAAAATACAAAAAAAAGACTTACCTTATAGGAATCTAATGATTCTTCGGGTGTTTTCAATTGCTAAATCAATTCAATGTCAATGCAACCGAAATTTGCGTAAAGCAAATCAAAAAATATAAAAACACACGTTAGTGTCATCAAGTTCATATAGAATTGGCTTATAAAGTATTAGATCCCTAATAAAAACCTCTCTCATGGTCAATTTGAAACTTGCAATTAATTTCAAATGACATAACACAAGGCACTTCATTTAAGTCTCAAGGCATAGAAATGTCGGAGAAAGATTTCTTACATCCAGCAACGTGTTGTTTAGGTATTGATTCATCTCCCACAACTTGAGAAGCTATATAATAGATAGTAAACTTATTAATATCATGTTATAATTGTAATTTAAAACTAGTAATTCACAAAAAAGTAGCACTATTCTATAATAAACTAAATCAAGTTGCGCAATTACTTTGTTCATCTTTTGCTTCTTCTCCTCGTCAGCATCCATGATAGTGCTTGAAAATACAGGAACAATAATGCCCGCAATCGCGTTTTTCAGTTGTTCATCTCCTTTTCTCATGCTAGAATAGTCATAAATTGAAAAGAATACAATAAAACCCAAAACATACCAATGATTGAATATATCATTGATTAAGTACATTAGATGTAATTTGGCTTCAAAATTTGTATCAACTCTGGTAATTCTAAATTTAAAAAATTATATAATTACAAAGCTTTTACAAAAAAATCAACAACTAAAGTGTTATTACCTTTTTAACAAATGCTTCGCTACAGCGTCATATTGTTCTTCAGTGTGACAATTATTAAAAATCCAAACTTTACCATTCTGAAATTTAATAATTTTATTATTAATAACAATGCTATAAAACTAAAATTCAAAATACCGCAATAGATTCTTTTCGACAAGTCTCAATGATTGGTTGAAGAATCTTATCGAATTTATTTAAATTGATGCTATAGTCTTCACACATCCGCTTGAGTTCATCGTCCAAACTTTTCGCAATAGATTCTTCAATCCTTTGTTGCTCTTCATCTTCCATTATAACTTGATATTGAGCTTTTAAATTCTTTTCAGACTCCTTAACTTGTTCTTGCAACAGCGTTATTTGAGAATTCTCAATAGAAGAATTTTCATTATCAGTTGTACTGGCTGAACTTAATTCATGTGAGTAAGGAGGACGCCAATAACCAAAAGAATTTGAATGGCTTAGGTTTGAAACCGGGAACGAAGGATGAGTAGACGGGTATTGATGAGGCTGACTGGCAGAAGAATTGTTGTTGTTGTGGAAAGTATTGACCATCACTGAAGCAACTTGAGGTGAAGGTGCTGGGAAGGGTGCACCAGAACTAGGAGGTATCAGGTGAGGTGGCATGAATGGTGGGCCTGGTGGGACAGGTGGCTTTCCAATTGGCGCTATCGTTGAATAATGTGAACTACTTGGCATGGAGTGTCCTGATGGCATTGGCCCCAGACATGCCTTACCATCTCCATACTCACGCTCTTTCAAAGCGCTCTCTTCTACTGACACTCGATACTGATAATAACCGTAATATTCGCCGCCAAACAAAAAGTTAAATTTTGGATTATTTGATTGTTTACTCTTCGTCATCTGTTCAAACTCAGGTCCGTTCCTCGCGACAAACTGTGCCAACTTGTCAATTATGTTACGAACATCGAGATCTGCAAAAATAATAATTATTAGTAGTAGTAATTCACCTGAAAATTCTCGTTAAATTCGTTAAAAATTATGTGTTCACGAATCAATAGCAAAACCTTATATTTATAACAGATTTTTGTAAGTCATGAACACAAACTAACCTTGTGGTTGTGGTGGGATATCCATTGTGCGAATGTCTACATGAGACAGCTTCTAATCAAAGCATAAACTAATGCACAACTAGATACATAAGGCGAATCCCACAAATCATGAAACAAGCGGAATAAGGAGATGGCGAGATTTAGAGGAAAACTAAGGGAGATAGATTGAGTGGCGCGGCGATAGAGAGAAACAATTGGCTGCGGCGGCCTCCTACATCGATGTGATCATTTGCATCTACTATCGGAGCATGCGTGGGACATCTTGCTAGGCCCACCACTAGATGGCGCTGCTCGCACCTCACATTGTTTTGCTTCTCACCCAGGCCTAGCGAGTCTCGCTTGCCAACTGATCCAACTGATTTCAACTAGTGGATCATTACTAATTATTCATTAGTAATGATTCATTACTAATAATTCATTGGAATTGCTTCTCATTGTCATCGCTATTCATTTTCATCTTTCACATTTGAGCTTTTTTTCACTCGATAAATGATACTATATATTAAAATACTTATGTTGTGATACTTATTCTTGTTCTTGTGTGCATTAACTCGAGTACATTTTGACAAGTTGGTAAGTTTATTTTGAATCTATTTTAATGTTTTTATTTAACTTATCTGTTGTATAAATAGGTTAATTGGTATATCTTTAATAGATATATCAAGACATTTTTATTATAAAATGGATGAATTTAAGATAAAAATGATGAATACCGAAACATATTTTAAGATTGATAATCCGATCAATGCAATGGCTATCAATCGCGATGGCACTCAAGTTGCTCTTGCTGGTCGAGGGTTGTTGAAAGTTTATAGTCTTTCTTCTGAAAATAGTTTGCTCGGGACGGAAGTTCACAATTTAATTAGTTCAAATATGAAGAATTTAAATTTTTCAAATAGTGATGTTGCGTGGTGCCCTACTGAAGATGGCATTCTGGCCACTGCAGCTACCAACGGGGCAGTTGTGGTATGGAACATGTTTAATACCACAAAATCCAAGGTTGAAGTGATTTTTAACGACCACAAGCGCACCGTGAACAAGGTTTGTTTTCATTACAGCGATTCCAACATCTTGCTCAGCGGCTCCCAAGATGGCTGTATGAAGCTATTTGATCTGCGCAAGAAAGATGCAATCACTACTTTTGTCTCTAATTCAGAAAGTGTTCGGGATGTTCAGTTTTGTCCTTATCCTAGCTGGATTAATCAATTTGTATCCGTTCAAGAGACGGGAAATGTTGAAATCTGGGACTTACGTCGTATTGATAAACCAGAATGCAATTTCATCGCACATGACGGGCCTGTGTTTGCTTGTGAATGGCATCCTAACCTTGATAACTCAAACAAATGGCTGGCAACTGGTGGCCGAGACAAGACTATTAAGGTGTGGGATTTGAACAATCGGACTAAACCCAATGTGGTTCATAGTGTCCATACTATCGCCCCAGTAGCCAAGCTCAAGTGGCAACCTGGCAAAGAATTTCACATTGGTAGTTGTTCTCTTGTGGTTGACTTTAGTGTTTACGTTTGGGACATTAAACGACCCTATGTTCCTTTTGCTATCTTTGGAACTCGTAAAGACGTAACCACTGGCTTGGCGTGGCATCCCGATTCCAATCACTTTATATCTTCCTGTAAGGATGGCACCGTCTACCAACACAGCTTTGAGAACGATGCTTTTTATCCAGCTGAACATTATAGACCTATTGGCATGGATTTCAACTGTGCAGGTGATATTGCATTTTCTATTACTGACTTCATCAAACGCTATTCGCATACTGTGAATCCGAATGCATACGTAAATCCTACATCGCCTTCTACTCGACTGGTGAAGACAAATTCTCTAGGCACTAATCATAATCTTCCTAGTTCGGTCGGCATCTCTATTCCCACTAACAATAATCAAAATTTAAACAACCACCATTCATTCGCTGTGTCTACTTCATTGACACAGAATTTTCAGCTAGATTTTCCTAGTAATATTTCGATAAATGATGTAAAGAATCGTCTCGTTGCGATGAGCAATCAATACTTGTCGAATGCAACACAACCAATTGCAGTGGAAAGTCAAACTCATGTACCAATCCCACTTCCACTCATTCCACCAGAACCTTTCTCGATCAGTGTACCTATTTCGTATCGGAAAACTGATGAAAGTGTGCTAGTTGAACATTTCCGGTGCATGGTCAGTTACATGATGTTGTTTCTCAGCAAAGAGATGGAAAGTTTAGAAGAGAATATTAGAAGCGATCTCTCAATGGGATACTTTTTATACTCAGCACAAAACTACAACTTATCTGAGCGATCGTTCGAAGAGTTGTGCGAGAAGAACGCTGGCGTTGCGGATACTCTAAGACGCCATCAGGTAGCACAGACATGGCGCATTGTGCGGCACATGTTCAGCATTTCGGGACGACATCCTAACTCGAGTGGTGGTGCCGGCAACAACCCAAGTGGTGGCAGTATTCCTAACATACCCCCTGAGGTGATCCCAGGCGCTGCCGACTACAAACTGAAACACGACAACCCGAGTCGGCACACTAGCGGGGGAACTAGACACTTTAGCGGCAACAATAATCCTCCTCTTGGAGCAAACAATGGCAACAAGGACTCGTCGGAAGACGAAGATATGCAAGAAATATACGACGTTTCTCAACCCTTTCCAACCTTGAAGCACAAAAATACTATTCCTAGTAATAAGTTTGCTGTAGATTTCTTTGATTACAATTCAAGTAATCTTGATAGTGAAATCTCTGAATCTTTGTCTATTCAAACTCGAGATGATTCAAACCTTTATGAATTTGAAAGTAACCATCAAGATTGGGAGCTTCAACGAGAGTCAATCTTTCACCGACACAACATTACCGAGTGCAATATACAGATGAATGATTTGAATGTTAATCCCAGCGTTGAGAATTCTCTCACTATGGGCAACTATGATGCAAGCTCGCCAGTGAGCTTTGATGAAGACGATGATCCAGGCCCGAATCAAATCGACACCCCTGGTTTGTTTGATAAGAACCTTCAGTCACTGTTATCTTCGAAAAATCAGGTGCCCGTTGTATGGCCATTCACTGAACTTGTGGCAGATATGTTGCGATACTATGTCGACCACGGAGATGTGCAAACCGCGGTCTCGATTATTGCAGTGCTGGGCGACAAAATGAAACATGTGACTTCGATTGACAAGCGCACCATTCAAATCTGGTTTCGCGCATATATAGAATTGTTGCACTGTTTCAAATTGTGGAATGTCTCTACTCGACTGATTCAGATGAGCTCGGACTCTGAAATTCAAGGATTGAATCAGTCGCTCACTACCTTCTTAGTCTATTGTGCTCGATGCAACAAACCTATCAAGCACGGTTCAGTGCACTGTGAGAAGTGTCGAACTGAGCCAAGCAGTTGCTCGATCTGTAACGTCTCGGTTCGAGGTCTCTACACTTGGTGCCAGGGATGCGCTCATGGAGGACACCTGCAGCACATGATAGAGTGGTTCAAAAGCAACTCTCTCTGTCCTGCAGGTTGTGGTCATCATTGCGAACTCTGTTGATACATTCGGTTTTTTACTTGTTACATCTTTTCTATAAAGTTGTCTCAAATATAATAAAATTTCATTTTTAATTATTTCATTGAAATTATGTTGATAATATTATTATAGTTGAAGTTAGCCGTGTGTGTTGCCTTAGCAATATAATAATAATATATAATAAGTATTCTTATATTTATTAGATTTCTTGCAATTGTTTTTATCACTAGCAACTAGATCTTAAGTAATTTTAGTTTTCCCTTTCCGTATGGAAGCGGCGTTCTTTCATTCTGAAACATGTTATATTATATATTATTACATATATATTTATGATATTAAAGTTTCTCTTACCTTCGATTTTGAAACCACACTTTGACCTGAAAGAGATGTGTTTAGTGTGACAAGTTATTCGAGTAATGAAATAAACATTACCTGGCGCTCGGTAAGGTTAAGCTGAACGGCAATTTCGTAGCGTCTCAGTCGAGTCAAGTAGTTTTGCATATGAAAGTGTTCTTCTAACCCTTGTAATTGCATTTTGCTAAACGAAGTACGTTCTTTGCGTCCCACATTAGCGTGATAATTTGGATTACTACATTGGTGACTTTCTACTAGTGACCACTGTTGCTCACATTCAATATGGTTGGAAACATATTGCGATGTATCTTGTTCTTGGCTTGGAAGAGACATCTCATCACCACTTAACAAAGTATCGAAATGGAACGATTAGAAACCAAGTGGAATGCATTTATAGTCTGGTGTCACCATCAGTTGCTGACTGCCGCCACACATTTAGTGTGATTGATGTGGCCAAGCTGGCATCTTCCCCACGCGGTCACTGGTCACCACATATGTCAACGCTCCTCCCTCAACCCAACATTTATGTGGATTTGTTTTAATTTTGGTTTAATTTATTATTTTTGCGGATATCTGGTTTATTATTTGCCAACACACTTAATTTTTATTTCCCTTTAGGGTTAATTATGTGAAAACTCTGTCAGTGCTGAGTTAAGTGGTGGTGGTGGAATTGGTTGTAGTGAAAGCTCTTCAAAATGGCACTAGTCAGTGCAAATGTTATTAGTGGTTTGCATCGGTGACGTGATTCATTCGATTAATTGCAAGGTACAATTAGAAATCATTGCATTTAGATTGCATTTGATCACGTCAGCTTTAGAGTTGGCCATGGCCATGAAGAACTTAAAAATGAATGTTATTCTAATCAATTTGGATTGGCTCGGTGCTGCAGCAACAAGTTAACCTTACCCAGCATTGTATGCTGAGTGTGAATAGACTTCGATTGTCTCATCTGGTCGCTAATGAGGCGAGGCAGTGTGACACTGGCAACAGCGTTACCTGAGTCGTGGCTCGTTATTAGTCACACGGTTTCCTCTCTCCACTTGTTCGGTGTTGAGGTATCACTGCACTCGACATCTCACCATCTAACCACTCATACTCAACTGTCACTTAGTCTGCGTGCACCACGCCGAGTTCGAGCCATAGCTATGCATAACCACGACATCTATAGATTTATATGCTACACTGTAGCACGGCACAAACCACAGCTGTGCACATCCGCGCTTGAGTCCAGGGTACGCATTCTTTCTTTGCCACCAACTAGCTCGGACACCTGTCGAGCACAAGCAATATGAGTTGATGTATAACTTCACTTCTTTTACCGCAATAAGCGAATCCATTTTTTCAAATATATATATATATTTATTATATTTGTTAAAATGCAACTGTCTTCTAAATTAACCACCGTGATCAAGTGGCGTTAGATTGTGATCATATTGCAACATGAGCACCGAAAGTTATTTGTTGATGTTGGCTGGGCATTGTTCTGCACAAAACAATGGAACTGCTTTAGTTTCTTTAAATTTTCCGTTTGTCTTAACCTTTGATTAATCGTTAATGCTGGCTTGCATCTAATCAATCATACCCATACGATAACAGAGAGTCTTTCCTTATACCATCCCACTGTTGGTATTCCTTTTCATATGCCGATTTTCACTGGTATATCCTGATTGTGCAAGTATTAATAATATTTGTTTTTAATAATAAGTTTGCATAAATATCAAAAACTAGCGAGTTGTGTTCATTGCTCAAGCGTTCTGCTAATACCATAAGTTAACTATTAGCTAAAGAAAGTGTTCAATGTGACATGTTAACTAGGTTTAACTTAAACTTTAAGATACATCAGAATCTATTTCAACTTTATTGTATTTAATATGCACTTTAAGTGAAAAATTGCCAATAATTTCTTAAAATGCAATGTAAATTGTTCACTTTGGTAGACAAGATGATTGAAGTTGTTTGCGCATTATCGCATTTGTGTGGTGATTTGTTGTGAACATGGCCTGACAAGCACGCTCAGGTAAAGAAGTGTTGGCACTGGGTGATCCATCGAGCACGTTGGGCTAGCACCTCGAGCTGTGCTCACCACTCAGGTTGACAGGCCATGAGGGCATTGTCTTAAAATGTCTGGTGGTGCTAATGCGAGCAGTGACCAGGCGGTGGCAGTGCAAAGCTGGTGGCGATCGTCAATGGAACCTAACTCGCGTTGTGGTGATGTCAAAAACAGATGGTCATTATTTGACATGTTGAGTGCTATGACAAATTGCGGCTAATCGTGTCTAGGCAGTTTGCCGCAATCTTGGCATCACGTTATCCGGCTAAGTTGCTTCTCGAGAGCACACCCAATTGACAATCCACGCTAGCATGTCAAACTATTCATATTGTTGCTTTATGACAACATTTTTCTTCCTCCAACATACATTTTAAATTAGTAAAAAATTTAATTTAAAAATAATTATTTTTATTATATTGAAATATGTGGTCAACAACGATTAGCTCCAGTTTTAGAGCTAGTTGCGTTATAACGCTAAAGTTTGGATTAAGTTAAGGACGAACCTCGACGTTATGTGACTATCTCAACAATATTATAATTTTATTAATAAAAACTAATACAATACTTTATTATTTACAAGTAAAAACTTATTTTATGTTTGAAATTAGCTAAGCTTGTAATGTGTAAAATCCACAATTTAGAATGAAGATGGGAATGGTAACCAGTAACAAGGTGTTAACTTTAAGCATGCAAAGTGCAACAGGTTTATCACTAAATATAGACTTCGGCTAGGCTACATCTTGCCTATGCCAGAGGTGGGGGTCGAGTCAATATTGACATTGGCTGGCCAAAATGGCGCCTAATTAGGATTGACTTGCAACGAAATGTTTGCAGTGTGGCTTTGGCATACAAGGACGTTGCCGAGTGACGATTGCTTCTCACAAAGTACGGTAGTGCGTGCCGCAAGGTCGACACCGGAATTTGAATTGTAGACATAATTTACACAGAATCATTGCTCACTTTTTCCCGTTTCAATATAATTGTTGTTATTGCTATTGTTATTAGAAGTTAGCTTAACTTTTTCAGCTTGCTCTTCTCCATGTTCGGGATTTTCCATTCGACCTGACTGTTGTTTTTTTCGAAAGTAAAAACGTACTAAGACGATTATGATGAGAACGGTCAAGATAAGCAGCATGAATGCGCCAAATACGATAGCGGCTACTATTAGGTGGGGAGTGTAACAGGAAGTAGAGCCGGGCTGGTAGTTGTGACATAGCTCACCCAGTCCGGGCATGAACTTGCCGGGCATGTTGTACAATTGGTCCACCTGGTCTTCAGTGCAGTTGATGCGTGCAGATGCCACCCAGCAATCGCGCACTTGCCAGATACCGCAGCACTTGAGCAGAGTGCCCATCTCAGATTTTTCATCTACATAGCGCAACACTAATTCTCCCTTTCGTTGAGCTTCTTCATTACAATGTGTAAACTCGTTGTGAATTTTACTCAAACATTCTATCAACTGATTGTATTCTCCAAGACGATTTAAAGAAAATACATTGCTTATGTCTTGAGTTGAAATTGCGGTAGGGTCGATTGTTTGTGAATGCACTAGTAAAGCCACAAACCCAACGGATAGGGCTAACAGGATGTGCTTTGCTGCCAGATGCATGGTCAATTTTTAAAACTAAGTAAAAAGCGCTGATTTGTTGATGGTATACTGATATTGACATCAAGTCATGATAATGGCAGATAAAATTCGGCAATATCGACAATGATGTTCTGCACAAGTCAATCAGAGATGAGTAAATGACGCCAGGATTTGGCCAGCTCGTTTCTCAAAACGACAAGTGAGAGTATGAGTGCCGCACACACTCGAGAGACAGGGCGGCGAAGAGAGTGATGCGGAACGCTAACGTGCATCTCAGGCACATTATAGGCAACTAAATATGCCTTGGTAAGGTGTCAATGCCAAGCTCTACGTGCCTGGTCTTCTCATATTAAGCAAATTTGACTATTTATTTTATCTATTTAAAATTTTAAAACTGTAAGATAAGTGATAACGATTATAGATAACTAAAGGTCATTTATAGATAACTAAACTAGATGGGTATTAATATATGGCATGCTAACAAGAACATGCTAAAATCATTTGATCGATTGCCATGTCTTGCTTGTTACACTTGCTTGTGTTACTGTGCATCTTGCACCTTTTCGTTTGTGTTCCATTTAAACCAGAGATCTGGGATGTCAACGAGGGAGATATCAATCAAGTTCTCGACCATAGAGCCGACGAAGAAGAAAGCCCATCCCACCTTTATATTGAGGACAACAAAGCCAGCCTGTGCGTTGAAGCAAAACATTGCGCAAATTTGGACGGTACAGGAATTATTGTGCCTAGAAACAAGAATATCTGTCGCAAGCCAAAAGTGTACTGTCCTATTGACCAGTTAGAAGATTACTCTTTATGTGGAATCAGCAAACCCTATCTTGTTCAAGAACGAATCAAGACTTCTAATCCAAAGCATAAGTCTAGCTTTGCAGAGTGGCCATGGCTGGGTATAGTACTTGAGCACAACTTTAATGTTGACTACTACCTTTGTGCCGCAGTGTTAATAGATGATCAACATCTACTTACTGTGGTAATATAACACCAGTGTCTTTATTTATTTATCTATTGACTCACATTATTTTTATCATAGGCTCATTGTTTTGAGTAAGTTTTATTATTGATATAAATTTTTAGTGAAAATCACTTACCCACAGTGATTCTAGGAAAGTGAATGAAAAGGAAATCTCGGTGAGACTTGGTGAGTACGACGTGAACTCAGTGAGCGAGCCACTAGCTGCAATCAACGTGGAGGCCAGCGTGGTGGTCTTCCATCCCAACTACACCCGACGAAACCTTCACAACGACATCGCCATCATTCGACTGAGAGAGAAGGTTGACTTTTCAGAGCACATCAGCCCGATTTGTTTGCCAGACTCCATCCAGATACGGCAAATGTCACTGAGCAGTGCGAACGAGTGCATCACCACAGGTTGGGGACGGTCTCAGGTGGCCAAGGGCTTCTATTCGGACGTACCCAAGAAACTGTCCCTGCCTTTATGGGATTATGATGAATGTGAGGCCTCTCTCCGCCAGACACGGCTGGGACCAAAGTTCAAGTTGGACGCGAGTTTCGTGTGCGCTGGAGGTGACTCGGGCGAAGACGCCTGTGAGGGCGATGGAGGTGGACCGCTGATGTGCCCACAGCCTGATGGCACCTTAGCACTCACCGGACTGGTCTCGTGGGGAATCGGCTGCGGACAACCCAATGTGCCAGGTGTCTACACCAATGTCGCTCACTTCCTTCACTTCATCCACCATACTATTCACATTCTCAATCAACTTTAAATCATCTCCGGCTCAGCCACTACTACTTTTGCACTTACCACATTGAAACTTTGTTTTCTGCCTACCATTTAAAGTTTGATCTATGTTAAATATAAACGTTTATATTCAATTTTAAATTATAAATTAAATGGCTTAGAAAAAACTAATATCAGTTAAGTTCTTTTTAATTATATAACTATAATTTATATAGGCTATATAATATAGCAAACGCCAGAATCGTACCTTCGCAAATATATTTGCGTGGTCCGTGTGGCTGCGTGCGCACTTTGTGCCTCGCAAATATATTTGCGAGAAAGAGCGAAATTCGCAAAAACAATTCGTACCTACCAAAAAAGCAATATATTTGCGTGCGCCAGGCTCGATAAGTTACCACTCTTCTTTAAAGAAGTACTTTTTGCAATATCAAAAACTTTTAAATGTGATATATCATAAGTATACTTAGGATGTATAACTTATGCCGCATAAGTTATGCATTTTAAGTTATATTCAACTTATCATTCTGCAGCAACTTTTATTTCGTAAAAAACGTTCACATTCGTATAACTAGAGCTCAAATTGAGTCTTCTACATATGTTATTCTCAAATTGAGACGAATAAACACTTCTTTTTTTAAAGTAAAATTTATAAATGAAGATCTTTTCTTGAGCAGGCCGATTGTTGAGTGTTGCCTGTATATTGTTCTAGCCAGAGGTGCGCTCGAGTCCAAACAAGTCTATTGGTTATTATGGCTATTGTTATGGACTCGGTCGCATAACTGGTTTTAGCTTGTTCCAAAAGTCAAATGAAAGCTCAAAATAATTAGATATAGTTTAAATTAAAATAATATTTGATTATTTGGAAAAAAGGCATGAATCGAATTTCATTAATGTCTTTTATTTTGCCTTTGCAACAACACGTAAGTGTGAGGGAATACTTGTATACTGAATACTGTATACTATGTAGTTACTGGTTAAGTATAAATTAACAATCTTTTATTTATGTAATTAATTTTAAAATTCAAAGAAACTACAGTAAACTCTCGAACTTATGCGTTGCCGAAAAGACAACATACAGTGCGCTCTCAGGAGCACATAGAGTGAGTGTGTACACTACATCTGTGCTCCACGGGAGGATATTTGGGAAGCGTCAAAAAGCGCATGCGCCGACAGAGTGAGGAGAACAGAGAGGTGGTGTTTTTGACGTGCTCACAGATGACGTTACTGTGGAGTGCGGGATGTGTGCTGCTGAAAGGTATTAATAGAATTTACCTTTTACTTTGCCTTTGCAGCAACACGTAAATTTGAAGGCATACTGTAGTTTACTTGAACACTTTTGTAACATAACTTTCAAACAATATAATTTAAAAAATAATTTGAGTTCTGCTTTCATGAAATGTAATCAATGATTACTAATTACTAATTGCTAATCAGTGATTAGTAATCAGGTTTTCACGAGAAGAAAGTTACTGAAAAGTGAAACAAAGTGAAATGTTGACAGTGTTAATAAAGCATGCGTGCAGTGTTGCTTCCATGCATATGCATAGAAATGCGCGGCACATGTGTCAGGTGTGGCCTTTTTCTGTTTACACAAGGTGTCACGTTACATCAAGACATTATTATGGGATTTGCATATAAAATCAATAAGGTTACTCAATTTGCTTCTTAGATAATTCTTTTAAGTTATCTACTCTATATTAATGCGTGATCGACTTTGGTCGTCGTCGTCGTCGTTTTCCGTCCGTCCGTTTTTCGTTTCACGACATTTTGCACTGTAACAGTTACGCTACTTCTACTGTGCTTAACCGATTCGAATCTAACTTTCTCTGTTGTGATTCGAATTCATTACCGATTCGAATTTAACTTTCACTGTTGTGACTTGAATTCATCGCCAATTCGAATCAAACTTTTTGTGTTATAATTCGAATTTCGGGCATAACTCTTCGAATTCTCACTCAATTTGATTCGGAATTCGAACTTTTTTAATTCTCACTCGATTTGAGTCAAATTTTTTTGCATAACCATTTAAATTATGAATACTCGTGTTTGACCTCGGCGGCTTTGCCGCCTTTTTTTTACAAGAGGCAGACGGCGCTTTAGCGCCGGCCCTCTTGTAATAAAAATTTATCTTAACGCCGGGCTTTGGGGGCTAGTTCATTAATATATAGGAGATGGTAACTTAAATTTTAAATGTGTACCTTACACAGATTGTTTTCATCATGGCACTTGTTTTCATGAAAATGCTCCAGTTTCGATCTGTACAAAGTGAATTTTCAATTCAACAATCACATTCAATGTGAACATAACTCAATCGCTGGCCTTCCGAAAGTCAAGATAGACACGAGTTCTACAGTCAATACCATTATCATTATTATTTACTAATGTCAGAATTTCTTTAATTTTTTTGTAAACATCAAGTCAAAAAATATGTACCGCCCATTAAAACGATTGAATCAAGCTTTAAAGCTCGTAGTTCCAATATAAATATACGGTTAAAATTGGTTGCATGCAATTTGCAATTTCAATTTAACTCATTAGTTTTGAAAAAAATTGACATTTGAAATAGTAATCAATATATATTCCTCCCATAAAATCCCATCTGGTGAGTTCACTTTCTTTATGACTCTTTTCAATAGCAGTAGATAATAATCTAAATAGTTATAATATTCTTGATTATTCTAGTAAAGAGTAAATGAACTTACCTTGCAGAAGGCAAGCATCGAGATGAGACCAAACTGGCTATAACCAAAACCATACCGTTTTCTGGTGTGAAAAGCCTGAAGATACACTGCCAACTGTAGTGTGGGTCGCAAGGGAAAGCGTCGCTTCACTGCCAGTGCTATCAGGGATCGGTTTGGCTTAGTCAGTGAGTGGTTGTAGCGTATGATAAGTAGGTGGAGCCCAAAGATGATCATCCACTGGTGAGCCATAAAGAGCAACACCACTAGCACCCACTCTGGTTCGAGTTGACCGTAGAGAAGAATGCCTAGTAGGTAGCCATTGAGTGGCACGTTAACTAGCATGAACACGCCCATCTCGTCACTGTAGTATGGTGTCATTCGAAGAACTAAAACAATAGACCGGCGGCTAAATCTTAAGATAGTAACCAGCCTATGAGCCACCCAACGACTCGATAGCATCGCCCGACATCGCTCGGTAATTTGACCAAAAAGAATGAAACCCATAGTGAGTGCGATTGCCACCCCAGCCAAAGTGAGCGTTCCAATCAGAATAAGGTCGTAGAGGATAAACGAAAACAACAAGCACCAGAATTCAAAGTAGATAAGTGTGAGAGTAATGGCAAGTGAACCACTGATGGGCGTGTCCAGCCAAGGCAGTTTCCATGTGTCGAAATTATTCCAGTTTATCACAATTGCCAACAGACCTTGGTACTGTAGAAATGCACTAACAAAATCTACAAATATATCACAAATGTTTTATTAAATTTTTTTGTACACACTCATAAATAGAAATTTTTGAAATCAAAAAAAGTTGGTCAAAATTTTTGATTTCAAATAAAATTTTCACTATTTTTACCTCTCACCCATCCATCCGCCCCACCCCGTCTTGCGCCGTGCAGTGGGACTGGCGGTTGTCATGGAAACCAGGGAGGTCCTATTCTCTTATAACGAGCCGCAGTGCATTTCTGAGCGGAGCCGTTGTCAAGGGCAACAGGTCTGCGATATATTGAATATTCTTCCCGGAAAAGTACTGCCATAAGGAAGCCTTAAGTGGCTGGTTTGATTCCTAGGCCACGCCTTGCAAATCAGAGATGTTTCTTTTCCTCCGAGGATTCCAGAAAACATTTGATTCTTCAAAGTATTTTTAGCCTAAAATGTGAAGGATTTTTTCTCATAATTGTATATGTATATAATATCATTATATAGGATTTTTTCTCATGCACTATTGGTGTTTCTCGCTTTCCACCTTCGGCCTGTGTCTTTAAAATCGTTCTATTGTGAGCACCTTACGTCCACAACATTATATCTGCCATTCACGTCTTGGCAACCCTAATTTTCCTTGTTTATTGTAATCTTGATCCATGTATTTTATATATGTATCGATTTCCCTTCGTCCTTCTCATATACGTACTCCACCGATTTAGTCTTATCAACTGCTGTTACATCCATTCTCACTTTCATCCTTTCATTAATTTCAGTTCAAGTTTTATCCATTCCTGTGAAGAAATCAGCTTCATATCCAAGAGGTTATTTAAGTTGTATTAGCTTTTACTGAATTATTTTTTATTTCTTACAATGCTCTCATCGTCTGCTTCGGCGCTTTTAATCGTTATGTTCACTACGATTTACGACATTATTAATGAATGGATAGAGATAATATTAGTACCCATACATTGAGCATTCATTCATCCATTCTTTATAAATCTATCATAATGTTCTTAATTAATCAATCTACGGATCCGCTTTAATATTACCATTCACTCTCGACTGCTTGATTCCTCCATCGAACATGGACCCGACAGACTTTGCATAACTTTCACACTTCCGTACAATATGATGCGGGTGAAAAAAAGCCTGATATCGGGAAGTAAGGACTGTTCGAAAATTGAAAAATGTTGCATTTGATGGCATGGTATCACGTTCATGGTATGATTATCATGTCGTTGGGGGACACACTTCGTAAAAAAATCGTTGCGCAAAGGGTGCCGGTTATTTCCTGTCCAAAGAAATATTCCTAACGTAGAACCTGAAGACGCATCAACGGAGCTTCGCTTGGATGTGAAGATTTTTTTTTTGATCCCAACACCCCCCTCCAATCCGTCGTCATATTCACGCGTCCGTAACGAGTGAGTCAGACTCGATCTAAACGCCAGGGTCTCTCTCATTGAATATTCCGTCCCTAGCCTCGGCGAGGCGACACTTCCGCCCAGAGGAGCATCCCACCCCACCTCCCTCCCCTCCCATACCGCCTCAGCCGAGCGTTCTGGGAGCTCTGCCGGAGGTCTGGAGCGGTAGTGTGGCATGCGTTGGGGGGTAGGGGACCCAAAAGAGCTCCCGCTCC
>WURS02313317.1:0-18314 GCA_011762765.2 Rhinocypha anisoptera
AGTTAAAATTACACCAGAACATTCAAAAATTTTATCCACACATTGTATGTGATTCAAAGGAGTAACACATAAGTTGGTTTGGCATAGATAGAAACGCCACTACCTCTATAAAGAGTGCAACAGTAGCAAGATATTAAATTTAGACCTTGGAGAGTAAGAACCAAAATTTAATTAACATACAGCCAATGCTCCATAATAATCAAAATATCAGATTCATGTTCTTGAATAGCACACTCAATTTGGTAAGTTTTATTACGCATAGATTGTGCATTAAAGTAAAGAAGGTTGAGAGATGACTCTCTGATTTGGGATGACATGACGTTGGGATTAGACCTAGCAGCTTTACAATGCTTTACAGAGGGCACCCCGGGACTCATTTTATTGTTATGGGTAGAGGGGCAAGTAAGAGCAGGAGATGATAGTCATAAGTCTGATCTGACCTTTTGCTTCAAGTTACCCGTTGCGGAATGGGTCATTCTATCACTGTTAGAAGATACATTTCCTGACACTTCACTCGGAGTTTTAGCAGCGGGTGGTGAGACAGCTTCTGCTCCTTTATTATTTACATTTGCACACACAGGTACCACAGCATCATTTTGACTGAATTGAACTTGTGAGACCTGAACCTAAATTTACTTTCTCTCACTCCCTAAGGCCAGGTTTCCTTTTTGTAGAGCTCGCGAATTAAAGAGTAACTGGCTCCCAACTTATAGGAGAAGCCATTTTCGTTACTAGATAACAATTCGCATGAAAAGTCACAGTTCACGAATATGCATTTTAAAAATTAAATAATGAGGTCACTAGAAGTTCCCACCTTCACATGGTTCAAGTACAGCCATGCTTTGCACGGTACTCCAAAACAATTCTCTTTTGATTTTTTGTCAACGAGGCTACCAAGCACAAAAAACTTTTTTTTGGAAAAACGTCTACGGGGAGGAACGGTAATTAAACCCCTCGTCGTCCATGTCAGAATTGGGAGTAGTAATTTCACTGGGAACGTTTATTGCTGGAGAGTTGTTACGATGATTTTGATTTACCTTACTTAGGGGTTTACTTCGTTCAGGGAAAGAGTCCGTGCTGATGATATTGGAGTTGGTAGCACGGCTTCCTTTGCGTGCAACTTCAGCCATTGACCGCTTAGGTTTCATCAGAAAATCATCCACTCAAGGTTTCTTCGATTGCATAGAGTTAGAAATATCTTCTAAATTATCCATTCTCTTGGAGAGAGCGTCTAATACCTTAAAAATTTCACTCACATCCTTCGTTTCTGGATTTGTGACGCTGCTGTTAGCAACATGCCCCAGAGCGATCACGCATGTATGACACATCCAAATAATTGATTTTTTAGCCCGGATAACATTAAACTCGAGTTCTGAAATATCGGTGCATTCACGATGAAAAAAGCCATTGCATTTACCCCCACAATGCAAGGTATTTTCGTCGGAAAGACGATTATTACAGGAGCAACAACTACTTCGTACATCACTGTCCGCCATGTTAGATCTAAGCTCAATCTACTTTGTGCCTCATATGATAGTTTGCACTTGTAGCTTATAATAGATATATTTGTTTATATCCTGTAGTTGATTGTTCTAATGTTATAAACATAGTATAATTTGGTAGCCCCTGGAGAAATATGAAGGTAGGCTTCCATAAACTTTGTGTCAGATTGACATAGGTATAATTTAAGGACTTTAGGAAAAAGAGAATGACTTATTTTCATTCCATTCCTCTCACATCTCTCTTGTACTTAAGACCTGTCATTAAATTACACCATTTACCTCCCACCTTGACTGATTTCCCCCTGTAAGAAATTTTAATTCTTGACAAAAAAAAGAGATTGATTTATATTCAGATTTTTTTAAACAATTGTTTTTAATATTTCGTATATGCTCCATTTTGTGATTTTATCTTAGTATCGCACTTTTCACTGATTTTTCGACCAACTGTGGTAATTTTTTATTCATTCACCTATTTTTATTATTCCATTTTGGTATTTTCTTTTTTGGCGGACAAACAAGAGGTGGACTTTAATTCCACAGAAAGGTTATTTAACACAATTCAGGTTTCGATTAATTATTTCATCCTCAAATCCTAAGTATATTTGCCAAAACATGGGTTTTGTTGAGGAAATTTTTCTGTGGAATTTAAATCTATGTATGCCTTTTATTTGTCATACATTTTAGGTACATTCCACCAGATAAAGCCTGTAATTGTTTACTGCATTTTCTCTAACAAACTTTACTGACCATTCTTCTTCCCTTCCTTCCTTCACTTCCTTGTACACCTTGTTCATTCAACCAAATTTGTTCCATATAGTCTTATTTCAATTATTTGAAGATCTGTTAATTGAAAATGCAGTATATTTAATAATATTCTTCTATTTTAATGTCAAACCTCAACTTGCTCCTCTCCTTGGCTGGTAATTAATCTGTAATCACCACTCCACATCACATGAAACAACTGCATTACACATAATCTGTGACATTATTGGAAGTTGTAATAAGTCAATGTCAACTATGTAATACAGACATTGGTAATTGGACAGGTTGACCTACTTATTATAAATATCACGAAAGTTAAGTGACAGAAAGAAGGAAGGTCATTATTGTGGTTTGTTAAATCCTGCCCTACTCTCTTTTTATGCAGTCATTTTTCATTGCAGAGAAACATATATTTACTAATTTATGTCAACTTTAAATGGTCAGTAATAGCTACATGATGTTTTTTGTGGAAAATTATCTGTTCATTTCACAATGGTATAATCTTTTAGAAATTTGTGCCAAAGAAATTTCTGCTGTATTTTCTGAACAATATTATAACAGTAAAATGATCATTCCATGGTATCACCATCATTAAGGGAGCTGGATACCTTAGTTGAAAACAACTATTCAGGCCTTCACTGTTTCCCTCGATGTGGTCACTTGCTGATTAATTAAAAAACCTGTTCACCATTCGATGCATGAAAGAATGAGCTTCACTGTATGCCAAGGACGTTTTCATTGCGTATAGTAGAAGGGAGAAATAAATGAACAACATGTGACCAAAATCACTGGCTTTTTACTAGTCTAGTGCTCAGCTTTAGATAACAATAAGAAAACAAACTTTGGTAGACAACAAAGATCGATTCTTTGTCTGTGAATTCAGACATTTCCTCATGCATGTATACTCCATGAAATTATTGTAATCACAGAAAGAGTAAATGATATTTTGCATTCTTTTCAGCACAATTTGTCCTTCTCTGTTCTTTCTGCTGTTCGGCTTCCCCCACACTCCTGCAATGCGCTACCACCCCTTCCACTGCTCCCCTTCCATTGGAAGGCAACACTCTGACAGACCATGACAGAGTAAAACCTGAACTTATTTCGCATATAGATGTAACTTGACACAGGATATTTTATTCTTCTCTTTTGTGCTTAGGCAGTGTTGATCTGGCATAGTGTGTGCGTTTTTGAGGTCCCATGACTGCTATAGGCAGCCACCTTCTTTCGGCTCCAGGGTGAATTTAGTTCATTGTGGAAGATCCTCATCCGGCATCCTTCTGCTCTTCACAAGAAGACATGATGAAGTGAGGGATACAAACAGAACATCCATTTAATGTTGCGATTTCATTGTCTGGACCACTAATGGCGTATTATTTATAATACTTGAATAACAACAAACTAATTAAATTACTATCCTTATTACAATGATATCAATTAGAATTTAATATCAATAGTGCTACTTAAAAATTATAAGTTCTAATTTTAATTAGACTAATTAATAGTCCGAATTGCAATTTTTTGTTATTAGTCTTCTTAATATTATTAAATTTATTGTTAAATACCATTTGGAGAGTTTATATTTGAAACAGCATATTTTGAATATTGATATTTGTAATCAGTTCATTTAGCTAGCTCAAATTAAAAGAAGAACATCCATTTTGATGCATTAGAACCGAAGATATAAAATGATTCATGGTTATTAGAGATATGGTTCTTAAAAAATAAAGCAACTTTTAGCTCTTTGGTTATAATAAACTTTTTTTGACAAATGTTGCATGAAAGTTTGTGTAAAATGAAGACTACAAAATGCATTGTCTAATTTCATTAATAGCTACCATGTTACAAAATTACAATATGGAAAGCTAACAAATAAAATATTTTTTTGTGTGTAAATATTAAGGTATTTTCCAAAATGAGTTTTAAATTTCAAGTCTTTAGCTTTAGTTTGCAAATGCCAATGCTCATTTTGGAATATGTATCAATGAAAATTTGACAGATGATTGACATGAATGAGCTATTTATATTAATAATAAAATAATTGACAACTGTTACTCAAACAGATAATTGTTGAATGTCATGATTTTCTTTTAAATTAATTTAAATATATCTGAGTAAAATATAAAGTAGATTGAACAAAAGACAATAATTACACTACTTTGAAAACAAAGCATTTTGGTTATGATGTAAGTGATTTGATTTTTGATTTAAGTGATTTACAAGAAACCTGATTATCCCAAGTTGACATGTTAACTCTTATTTGTCGCGTTTACTGCTACAACTTTTGTTAGTACCGAAACAGACGAAAATAAAAGCAGCATTTCGAACTATGCCCATTTTGTCCACGAGCATATTTATCGCGTTGTTTTTCATTTACAAAATACTTATTGCTCACTTGAGCAGCATGCAAACTTTAATAGGGGCTGTATTTCTTTCCCAGAAAATTATTCTGACTGGACTATTATGGGCATCATCATTTGTTTGTCACAGATCTATTTTATATATTCTGAGGTCCCTTCAAACTATTGATCTAATAATGTCCTCGTGTGTCTACTTGCAAATGCAGGTGAAATTCCCTGACAAATGAGGTTTGCAAACATTCATCATAACTATAAACAGATAAGGGGAAAATGTTTGGCAATGTTCTTTTGTCTTTTCTTTGAATGTTTTCGGGCTAAAAAGTGGTTTAAAAGTTATTTTAAGCTTATTTCTGCAATGAACAGTGGTAGGGCATTCCTTATTTCTGCAATAAACAGTGGTGGGGTATTCTTTATTCTTCTTTTTCAGTTTTGGTCTCAATCTTAACGAATTACCATGAAGTAAAGAATACTATATAGTAGTCTTCTTTACTCTAAGGAGCTACTTATTCAATATTGTTAATCCATTTGCACTCTATAATATAATGCAATGATACCATCTATTACATTATTTGACAGCCAAAAAACAAGATGAATGAAATAAACTATATTACAACTTAAATTCCAGTTTGATTTCGTAATTCGCTGATTGCCTTCACATTTGTTTGAGTTTGAAATGACCACATTTCTTTTGATGAGAGAGGACTATGGGAATTGTCGTCATTTTATCATCTCTCTGAATAAGAGTGCAGGGTACAACTCAAACTGGGTGAGGACTCATCCAGTTGACGAATCTCAAGTTGGTGAGACACCCGAGATCCTCACATTATCCTTATCTTGCCTACTTTACACCCAATCTTAACTCCTCCTTCCGTTCTGAGGTCTCTCTGTTCCACCTTTGGCATTTGCAGCCGATGTTGGAACTAAAGAGGTGGACGGTTGGAAATGGAAAATTTGAATGGATTCCAGCCCCCAAGATATTAAGACTGATGATCTTTTCTATTCAGTTTTTAGATTAGCTACTGAAAATGTCCCAGTTGTGTGGAAGCTGTTGCTGACATCTGGGAATCCCTTCTGAGGCTATAAATGCCAAAATATGATCATCGGTACAAAAAAATGTGAGTTTTTCCTTCTCATCAACATCAGTACCGTAATCCTAAGATTGATTGACTTTTTTCTTCTATCACGTAAGATTATCTTAGTAGATAGAAAAGTAAATAGTAATAAACAATGGAAATCATTATGCATTGTTAAGTTTGACAAATTTCAACCATGCTGCTTCTTTACTTACGTGTAATTTTGGGGAACTAAACTCGCTAAAGCAATGGAGAATGTAATTTTATTCATCATCAAATGTCAATTCGCAGGTTTATAGATATCAATCATCCTCCAGTCCCTCTTGTCCTCTGCCATTTTCTTCAGCCCCCAGTAAATACCAGAAGTGCTCCACATGTCTGGAAACAATACCTGGTACATCCAATGCATGTCTGAGGCTATGCATGTCTGCATAGGTTTCGTGCCTGCAGTATGCCTGGCAAGTCTCCCACATATTTCCCACTCTCACTGCAACTAGGTCATCAAAAACAAATGACTACGGGAAGCACAGATAAAAATACTAATAAATAATAGGCCATTCAGGGAGTGTACATGATGTAACCAATTTCGCATAAAGATACAATCGTAGATGCCCATTAAAACATTAGTTTACTGCAAAACTACCACGGATGAACAGGCTCACAAGAGAGTCCCATACCATAATTATAATAGTATTTAATTATTCATTAAACATTTCATCTTTAGGCACAATCAGTTGCATCATGTAAATATGAAACCAAGCACCTCATAATTGACATTTAAAACATTTATTGTATTAAATGGACAAAATACATGTTTAAATTGCAAGGTAAGACATTATAATTCAAAGAAAGCAGCAAAACTGACAAATTCCATATAAAGCATATCAGCTTTAATTTACAGGTAAAAAAAAAGTTTGCCAAATTACATACTTGATTTGACACACAGTTTCCTATTATTATGTCTTAAAAAATAATACTTATGTCTTAACCTGGAACTGGAGAAATAACTGCATTCAGAGATACTTTATGATAATTTTATTGTGTCAGGCATTACAATCAAATACGAATGTTATACCAGTACCGGAAATGGAAGTTCCACTCTCCAGTAGGGGCAACTCATAAGTTGCTTGGCTTGCCAATCTCAGAATACCCCACAGGATAAGTAATCTAGTGATCACAGAAAAACCAAATGATCTACATCTTTGCCTTGATCCAATAGAGTTAAATAAGGCCCTTGTTAGACAGTTTCACAGTGTCCCCACAATTAACAAGATAGCTGAGAAGCTAAGTGGTAATAAATACATTAGTGTATTCGATTTATAAGAGGGGTTTTTGGGGAGAGAATTACAATACCAGGTTCCCAAAATTCATTTTTCCCTGCCTTTACCCAGACCTTATCTCCCTAGTTTGTACTCTCTCACCTTTCTTTTGGCTGTTCGGTAATAGAAAAGCACAGCTGCCCCAGATCGTATGTGGTAAAGAGAAATAATGGGTATTTAGTTAGGCGAAGTGACAACCACTTACGCCCGAATCATTCAAAATGTCTCTCCCCAAAAACTCCTTTTAATGTTGGAAAATGTAAATGGTAATCCACAAATATCTTTAAGGGGTAATGTTGCCCCATGCTCTCCTCAGGGTACCTTTACTGTAGAATCCATTCCAGTCAGTCAGGAAATGGTAACCACCAAAAGTGGCAGACACATCAAAGACCCTGTATGCCTGAATCTCTGAAGGGGGAGGTGTCGTAGTGTGGGATATTCTGAGGTTGGCAAGCCAAGCAACTTATGAGTTGCCCCTACTGGAGAATGGGACTTCTGTTTCCGGTGCTGGTATAACATTCGTATTTGATTGTAATGCCTGACACAATAAAATTATCGTAAATTATCTCTGAATGCAATTATTTCTCCTGTTCCGGGTTAAGACATAAGTAATATAACAACAAACACAAAATGGCTATGACAAATTAGTTACCCTGGCACTGTACTTGGCACACACAAAACAGCCTGAAGATCGAGTGCACTAAATCACACACATGATACAACTTTGGGTAGAATTTCCAGCACTATAAAACACATCAATAAGTACAGGGAACCACGGGTTGACAAAAAATATTTTTACCTTGTAGGATGAGAGATTATAGCTCAAATAAAGCAGGGAAACTCAGTATCATTTACATGATTACTGATCTTACATGTTGAGGAACTAACAGTTTTGCATTTCAGTTTAAGCATTAATCATTACATCTAAATTTGAATTTTGTTGTATCGTGTAAATATGAAAGAAAAGCATAATGTTATTGCCATTTTACAATTTCCTTTTTTGTTTGTAAGTTAACAAAAGACATGTTAAATAGTTAGTTAAGATATAATTAAAAAACCAGCAAAACTGACCAAGTGCTTAAGATTAAGAAAATTTATAATTTAATAAATGAATTGAGACAGCTGTATTTAAAAGGTAATTACCAGAGTTTGGCGATGCCCAGAAATCCAAATAATTTCACAATCAATGCTTAATGCAATGTAGGCTAACACAGCATTTGACATACACAAAACAGACCAATTCACACTCACAAAGCACTCTGATTTGCTTATGAGTATTTTCGGGGAAAGCACTATAAAACACGAGTGAGCGTAGGAAAACACTGAAGGGAGGTCATGACAGAAATGGGATTGGACGCTTGAGTGAAAGGAGCCATGTTTATAATTCCTTTGAATTCATACCAGGTGTATATATGTATGTACATACATACAGCAGAACCTGTTTTAGAAAAAGTTTTTCAAGTAAATTTAATAATTCAGGCACAGTCAAATTCCGTTATATCGTGGGTCTAAGGGAATGGAATTTACACCTGTGTATCAGGCAACCGGCATTATTATGGGAAACTGCTTGGGGAACAATAAAAACTCAGTGAAACTAAATTTTGAACTAATTTATTTGTGGAATATAATAGAAATTGATATTTATGATTTGAATGCATTGACATGATCACTTCAACTAGCACCATTACAATGCATCGTTAGGCAGGAGATAAAATTTGCTACAAAGTGACCTACTACTAAAAAGAAAATAGTCAATTTAATCATTTTGGGGGACATGGTGAAACCTGCAGTGTATCCAAAATGGTAAAGTGAGGTGTGATACAACACGATTTTACTATAGTTGTAATAAGAGGTAAAATAATGTCATAATTACAATCATTTTCCAATGTTCTCGTATTTCTCTTTTCCTTTACTCTTTTCATGCACAATTTAAACAAAATTATCACCGAACTGCCGAACCAATGAAAATACTAGGTGTCTTACATTGCTTTCCATGATGTAATTTCATCGAAAGGTCACTTCAGTCAGTTTCATGTCACTTCACTTTGATTCACTGATATAAATTTTGATCTTACTTATTTAGCCATTCTCTATAAATATATAATAGTAGACCTAAATATAAAGTCGATAGATTTAAACCTTTCAAGAATTTATGCAATATTTTATTTGCGTAAAATAGAGCTGTAGCTTTGCTTGGTGCTATTAGAGCAATTGCTAATGCAGTAATTTTTGCATTTCAGATGCTTTGTTACAAAAAGATTTCTTAAATTTTTTATTTCATAATATTTTTATTTCATATTCAAGTCACAAAAAACTTGTCCAAGGTACTCAGCTCTTTATTTCTTGTTCCAGTGTCTAATATTTTTGCCTTGAGTTTCGTGCTGATATTCAGTTTCATCCACTCCCACAGCACTAGTCAAGTAATGATGTACCTAGTCCATAGCCTCCACAATTTTAGCCTGAGTTGGAACTGTATCAGACTCTGTTCCTTGCTCTGCATCATCTTTAACAATTCTGTCTCTTTCCTCCAACTCCTGCTCATGGATCTCATCAATCGACTTAATTTGACAAACAGCAATATTATCATTGCACTCGCAGAACTCGTCGAAATTGGAGGTTAAATGTATATTGAAAACCCCATCATACTACAGTAGGTCAGATCACACCCAGAAAATCAGGGAGATAGATTGTAGAACAAATAGATTTAAAATATCATTTTTCCCCCGAACCATTAGAGATCAGAATAAACTAGGTCCTAGGGATCCTTAGGAATAGTAGTGTACATATTTTATTTTCATCCTGCATGTTTTCTCTCATTTCCCTTATTATATATTAAATGTTATTTACTTTGCTTCCGCATGATTTGTATATTTATTGTGAAACGATTAGTATTCTTAAGTCTAACATTGTCCCTCATGTTGTGGATGATGTTCTGCTATTTTATTTTATATTGCATGCGGGTTGCTTCATTCTGAGTGCAATGTGTTTCATAGCATTTACATTTGGGATTGAATGTGTGTGTTTGGTGGTGGCTCACCCCCTGCCACATGTCCTTGCGACGGCTTGCAGGGTAATGCTTAGAAGTAGAAGTAGAACTGATCTCTCTGGCAATCTGAAAGCACTCCTTGAGGGGTAAATACTTCCATTGTGACTCATTTGAATCAACCATAATACATACTAGGCACTATATAACAAATACCAGCTGCTTTAAAGCAACTAGTGATGTTTTCCATGCTCACGGAATCCCATGAATTGTGGGTGAGGGGCATGGCATGCATTACCACTTATCTTCCACTCAGCTGTGTGTAGGGTGGCCAGTCAATTTTTACCAGTAGCTTTCTATATTTTTTTTTGAATTATTGAATGATTCCTTGGTAAAGGGGCATTGTGTTTGCTAAGAAGAATTCTACCGACATATTTCTTAAGTAATTGGTATGGATGGGATGTGCAGTGGTTGACAAAAAGAATTTTTTTTATACTTGCTTCCCAGTTTGGCATCTTAAACCATGCCGAAAGGTTTAAAAAATTGTTGTTGTCATTCATGCTGCAGGGTTGGTTGTATATTGTTAGGGAAAGGTTGCCGGCACTTGAAGGGAAGAAAGCCACACTTATTTTTCTCCCACATGCAGCTGTCACGAAAGAATGTGGCTGCTCCAGCTGACGAGTTATAATTTAGAATTTCAGGGAAATTTATTTTAAAATATTGCATCGGTGATAAAAAGAGTGCTTATTTTTTTAACCTGAAAAAAGGGACATGTAAACACAGACACTTGAATTTCATTCCAAAGGAAATTATCAAATTCTTTCTGAAATATTGATAGTATTAAAGTTGAACTATCGAAATCTCAGCCAATCAGTGTGTGCCATTATTACTATGTCGAGTAAAGGCTTAATATTTTTTGTAAGCTTTTTTGATTTTAGAGGGGCATAGTTTTTCATTATTATAATTCTATATACTTTTACATTTTATTCTGTAGTTATTAATTAAAAACTGTACAATGCTGTAACAGAATTTTTTTAACTCAACACTCATTTTTCTTCAATATCCTCATCCTGTATCGCAATGTAATTTACAAATCACAGCATGCGTATCACTTCTCCTTGTATCCCTACACCCCCTTTTATTTTCTCCTTGATCTCATTAATTGCATTTTTAATCTAAACATTGAAAATCAATGGTGATGGCAAGCAACACTGTCTTATACCTTTCTTTATTCTAGCTTATTCTACATTTTCTCCAGCTTTTACCACCACTGCCTGTTCCATGTACTGAGCATGTACGAGTACTAATCTACTGTCGTACTAATCTACTGTCATTATAGTCCATTCTGACATTCTTTAGGATTCGAATAATGGACTTTCAGTTCATGTTGCCAAAATCATTTTCCATTTCAACTAATGCAATAAATTTGTTTTTTTTTACTGTATTCTTCTCTCTGGGGTGTGCTTAAATGTAAAGATTGATTCCTATATTCCTAAAAATCTAAATCAGTCATCACTTCTGCTCTCCTGTCCATTCTTTGATTTAATGACAATGATTACTTGTTTATCTTTTTCATTTTTTCAGCTCCCTGAACTCTCAAAAACTGTAACAACTTACTAAAGAATAGTGCACAATTCTTTCAACTCTTCTTCATTATATTTCTTGTTTGTTGACACCAAGTTATATCTTACATGGATTAACTCTTGTTTCAATTTAGTTTATAGTAATAGTCGACATATACATAATGCATGTAACTGTAAGTAATATTTCAACAACTTTCAATATTACACGATTTATTTCTATTTTTATCTCTGCCAAATATAGGACATGTTACATTATTAACATAAAAGCAGTACATATTACAAATTTTTCCACAGGCTTTATTGCGGGTATGATGCATGCATATACACAAAGAACCAGCTAGTGGGGAGTTGACTTAAATTTCTGAAGTCTTTTTGAAGTTATTTTAATTGAATTTTTGAAGCCAATTCACCATTTGCTGGTTCAGTATATATGTGTGCTTGTATCCTTTCAAATTTTACCCGGTGGGAACATATGGATATGGTGAGAAGCAGTGTAGCCGCACAATTTCTGTGAAAAATATGTTGTCCTGTTACAGGTATTAAAAACTTTCACCAAGTGAAGCCAGGAAGCTGTTATCTTTATTAAACCTTTTCCAGTACTTTACCGTCTTTTGTTGTGGTTTTCTTTTCTGTATTCATTGGAATTTTGGTATCATTCAATTTCCTTTTAAGAGAGTCATTCTCATGCGTGTCTCCCACATTTTTTAGCTCTCTTTCCACCTCAGTAAACGATGCTCCCTTAATTTCCTTATCTTGAAAGGTGGTGGAGACTCAAACCAGTCAGTCATGCTGGGTTCATGTTGTATGACCACAGAAAGCAATCTTTCTCCTTCCAACCATGTCAGTTAATTTTTCCACATTTGTGTATTGTTAGTGGTTATCTTCAATATTCAGTTTAATTTTACTGGGTCCCAATTATTTTTTCAAGATTTTATCTTTATTTGGTTTCTAATTTCTCAATTAGATTGTCATCCATTCTGAGGCATGCTTTTGTGTACAGGGCCTCTTGTTGGATAACTCTGCATTAATATCCAAGCTTGTATTTTACCATTGTGCTATAATCTTTATGGTATGGTCTCTTTTAATCTTGTTTTTGACTTTGTTTAGCTGGTATGCCATTTTCACTTTGTTGATCCATGGTGTGAGGGCTTCTTTTTTTAGAGAGAGATTCCATCCTATCACACAGGAATTTAAATTTCTCTACCTGCTTGATATTTTCTCGTCCCAACTCTACTAATTTTTTCATGGAATTGGGAACCCTTATCCAAAATAAAGATTGCATATTACAAAGCAAGTTGTCTTGATGTGGTGTCTGCACTACAAATTAGGCAGTGGTCTACTTATTGAATAATACGACTGTATATTTTTTTGTTCAACAAATGTTGAAGATATTTCTTTATTAAAAAGCAATTTAGTGACAATATGTTACTTCTACCCTGCTGGATAAGCTGATCTGCCAAGGAATTCAGGTATTGCATATACGCGGCGCAACTACTTCTGGACCTGCTGTAACTTCAATCCATTGAGGAAGAAGAGAGGCAAATGATCCACATGCAAAATCCAATGAAAGTGAGTTATTTTTTTCATTCCCGAGCCATCACACCTCATTATATTACAATATATAGTCAAAGTTTGCTATAACAAGCTCTGACAAAAGGCATATAATACTCTTTATGACACAAACTTGCTATACTCAATGCTTAATATGATACATCACAGTCATCTTGAATCCTAGTGCAGTGAGCATGGAGGAGACAAAATTCTGGAATTATTTTTTTAATGTGTTAAGTCTTGAGCCCAAAAAATAATTCATTTCATCAATAGGAGATGCATGAATTCGTAAATCTGAATGAATTTATTGCACACATCATAATTAATTTTCAAAAATGTGCTGTGGAAAAGTTGTTTAGCAATCACCTCCTCCTCCAAGCAGCCTCCAGCATATTTAATGGCATTGTTCATCACTTAAAGAATTTTTCATGATAAAATTTTTACTAGATTTTTCTCATGTATTTTCATTTGATGAAGCCATTTTCATTGCACTAACCACAGCCCTTACACACATGCAGTCACAAACAAGGAGTAGGGCCTGAGGAACCTGAGGAATACAAACAATAAAAAAACCCATGCCACTTTATCACATTCCCAACCACTGCACACCCCTGTGACCTTCACGTTTAAGTGTGTTGGAGAATGCTATAAATTGGGTGGCAGCAATTTTAGTCTCCATCTTCAAAATTCTTTTTGGTTGAATACTTGTCTAACTTCATCATTAGGGCTGATACCCGCACTGAATATCCAATGTTATAAAACCCGGATGACAAAGGTGAAAAATTTGGATTCGTTATGTTAATATTACAAAAATAGTCACCTGTTATGACCAAAGAAATTTTGTATGCTTTTGCCCATGAGTTCGACACTGTACAGAAAATCACTCACTATATTGAGATTCTTGTCACATTCAGAACTTGTTATAACAGACATTGACTGTAATTTTAGGTGGATTATTCTCCTGTGATGCACAAGGTATGATTTGAGTTGCCTCTCTTTCTTGTCTCACTTCCCCCAACCTCTCTCTCGCCTCATCACCTCCATCTCACTATCTTACCTCACTCCCCCAATTGTACTTTCTTGTATCAGTACTAGGGATGGGATTCGATGCCTGTCGATATCACTTGATACCTAATGGTATTGTAAGGATCGACTCAATTTCACGATACTTTTTATTCGATACCAGTGTAATTGTTTACCAAAATATTTACATAAATATACCAGCCTTGCTGTTATATTTTACGAATCATATTTACGAATCGAATTTTCAAAGTCATAGCAAATCATATGCGTTAAAATTTTTAAAAATTAACCTTCACGTAATATAATTTAATGACTAATCACTGTCCATGTCCAACTTGGCTAAGGAACAAGGAAAATGTAAAATAAAGCTCATTACACAGTTGAATTTGAAGTGAAATTAAGAACACCTCATTGAATTCATTTGTTCAAAATTTGGTTGGTGTGACTAAGCTTTCACAATATCTGATGTATGGTGTTTTTTGTAATAGATCCCAATAAGAAAGACTACGCCAAGTGTTTAATTTGTAAAAATTCGTATTGCTGGGATAATAAGTCAAATAATCCATCCAACCTTAAGAAGTATCTTCCAAAAAAATATGGATTAGATTTGTAAGCAGAAAATAGCAAGAGAATGAGACTTAACTCTCAACATGAACAAGCACTATTGGTTGATGTAACGATCGAGATTTTCAAAAATATCTTGAAATTAGCCCTTAAAGTTCCACTTGCAGTGTAATAAGTGGCTTCTTATGTTCTCCACCTGAAAAACATAACAAACTGATTCCACATCCGATTAGTCCTTCAAACCTTAGCAATTCAACTTCAGTCTTCTAGATTTTCCTGCTTTTCACAACCCTCACTTAAGGAAGTGATTGAGGTGTGCAGAAAATAACCGAACTCATTTGAAAAATGATTCATATGGGCAAGCAACCGAAAAGTATTGTTGAAGACAAAGGCTTCCAGATACTTCTGAAACATCTTGAACAGCATTATGTCCTTCCATCCAGAAAAACCTTTTCAAATGAGATGGTACCTGAATTTATGAAAAGTGCACAGCCAAATTTAAGTCAATGCTTGGAGAGAAAGATGTTGACTCTATTAGTATTACCTCTGACGGGTGGACTTCGACATGCAATGAGAGTTATCTGAGTATTTCTGCTCATTTAATTGCTGGGAATTTCAACCACATCACATTGCTTTGGATGCAATACCAATTATGGATGAACCTCACACAGGTGAAAATGTGTGTTGATACTTCAAGTTTTAAAAGAATGAGGTTTATTGAAAAAAATTGCTATGGCTACAGATAATAGACCTAACATTGTTAGTGCCATCAAGAAATTGCAGTTCAAACATATTTTATGCCTCGCGTATACTTTACAGATTGTTGTGGAAGTGTTTGCTTGGATGTGCATCAGTGAAAAATTTGGCAGCCAAGTGTAGAAAATTAGTTGGTTTTCAAGCATTCAGTAAATGCCTTGTCTATTCAAAAAGGCACAAACCACAGTTAAAATAAAATCACAAGATTATTCAGGATGAACATGTGCTGGAATTCTGAAATCCACATGCTACAAAGACTTTTAGAAAAGTGCCGAGCAGTCAGCCTTGTAACCAGTGAGGTTCAGCTTCCTGTCGAGCTAAAATGTCATGACTGGGATTTAATGGAATGGGTTGTCAAGCTTCTGAAACCATTTGATACATCAACATTTGCACAGAGTAAAAACACTGTTACTGCATCTGAAGTTTTGGATATTGTAAATAGTTTGTAAAGGGCATTGGAAATATCATGTCCCCAGACTGGATTAATGCAATTCCAGAATGAACTTCAGTTGAAAACTTCAGAACTGAAAACATACTGTGGTGGCTATGTGAAGAAGCTATACGAAGAGAAATATATTTTAGCTACAATACTGGACCCAAGGTTGAAGGAATGCATTTACTAAAAACTGGAGACTTTTCCAAAGGCATCAGAGCAGCAGTTAATGCCTTTAACATCAATAGATGATGTATTGCATGAAAGTTAAAGATACCAAGTAAATGGCTTAACCCAAATATATGACTGGCCATAAGCCAAAATTAAAAACATTTTAAGGGTGAAGAAACTAACAGCATACATTCTATAGGGATATTTCTTAACCCATTGAGCCCATTTATTTCTAGGAAGAAATGGAGAAAAAACAAAATGAATTTAAGCATCCAATGTGATCGATGTACACCACCATCATTTCTGAAAAAATGCTTCCTGCATATCAGTGGGCACAAGAACCTCTGCTCAGAGTGAAGTGGAAACCTACTTACAGAAGCCAAAGTTGCCAACCGATACAATTATTTTTCTGTATTGAAAAACCAACCTGAACTATTCTAGGCTACTTAAGCTGGAAAGGAAATAGTCTGAGAGTTTGTTTAATACAACTGGTAAAAGAGAAGTAGATTGGATTTAAACAAAGTGCGAACGTTGATTTTTACATATAAAAACTTAAACATTGAATAAGTGAACAGTAGGCTTTGCCTAAATCATAGGTAGTAACATTGTGAAATTAAAGGCTATAAAATGTTAATCATAATGTTTATTTCCTCTAAGATATCATAGACATATATATATATGACACATCAAAAGGAGTAAATATAATTGAAGCTTCAAGGGGTACCAGAGGATAAAGAACGAAAAGTAAATATGATGTCTAATATTAAAAAAATAAATGTTGATTGATGAATTTCAGACCAATTTCATTTTCTTTTAATGAAAAAAGAAATATGGAGATAATGTAGATGTCTTGTGGCATAACTCTGTAAACTGTTAGGTAGGAAATGAAATTTCATTGTAATGTCGAGGGATCGAGTATCGAAAAATCAAGGTATCGTGAAAATTTTGGTATCGATAGTCGAGTATCGAATTTTGGTATCATCCCACTCCTAACCAATAGTCCTCCACTCTCCCCTCTCTCTCGCCTCGTTCCCTCACTCTATCCACTATGCCTCTCTCTCTCGCCTTATACACCTCTCTCTCTCTAGTCCAGGAAACAGAAAAAAACATCGATATTTTGGATTTTTTTAAGGAATGGATGGGACTTGTTTTACGTTGTAGGAAGGGATGAAAAAAAATCCCCCAACATGTTTGCAACCAGTGAGTCACTTCTTTTCGGAGCTAAGAGCGTACAAAGTTGGGGGAAACAGGTTTTTAAAATCTCCTAGCCAAAAAATAATTTTTAGAGAAAAAAATACGAATATAATTTGTGGGTAAATAAAAGACCTTTAATTTGAGCTGTACTAAGTTCATTTGGATTAATTAGTCGCTGCTAAATTAATGGATAACCATCCACACGGCCATTATTTAAAATTAAATTAATTTTCACAAAAGAATTCTTTCAAATGTTTTGATCATATAAAAAGAAGCTTTTTAAATTTCTAATTGATTAAAATTTTGTAAAGTTCAAACGGTTAATTTGTTTGAGATATGATTGTTTATACCATTAAGATAAATGTTGAAAGCCATAAATTTTTTGTTTGTTAACTTTTTGGGTCGATACAAAATGGTCCTCTTCTGAAAGTAATAATTTAAATGTTAATATAAATCAATGAAATTATAAAATATTAACTTCTTATTCATTGCTTTAAAAAGGGAGATGTAATATTTATAAACAGTACCTTTAACCAGCTAGTGGTTAATTTGTTTAAGGAAAACTGAAATTTTGGTAATTTATTATAAAGAACTGTAAATATGAATTACGAATTTAAAAAAAACAATCCTAACTTAACTCTAATGAGCCGTAGGGCATTTTACTTCTAAAAAACTTGGTTTTAAAGCCAGCTTTTGATATACAGTTACAAGGTACGAGCGACGCTTTGCCTCGATCCCCCTTTCTCTCTTTCGCCTCGGTGCCTCTGTATCTCGTTCGCTCTCTCGATCCCTCACTTTCTCTCTCTCGCCTCGGTGCCTCTGTATCTCTTTCGCTCTCTCGGTCCCTCACTTTCTCTCGCCTCGATCCCTCGCTCTCTTTCGCCTCGATCCCTCGCTCTCTTTCGCCTCGATCCCTCGCTCTCTTTCGCCACTATCGATCGCTCTCTTTCGCCTCGATCCCTCGCTCTCTCTCTCTCTCCCCTCGATACATCGCTCTCTCTCTCTCCCCTCGATACATCGCTCTCTCTCTCTCCCCTCGATAC